>JAKSZT010001078.1:4358416-4394960 GCA_026826555.1 Tolypeutes matacus | reverse complement strand
ACTGATGCCTTATCAGTGGGCTCTATTTTGGAATCTGTGCTCCTGAGAGTGACAGAATTGGACTCAAATATGTCCTCCCTGCACAGGGTTCATCAGTCCCTTCTATTCAAACCTATATGTGATGCAGAAGTTTTTAGGTATACTTCCAGAGACTGGAGCCTCTGGCCTACCTATGTGCCAGGTGTGCATGAAATCTCGGTAGAGCTGCAACTCCTACCCTACAGCTCAATGGACTCTTCCAAGTCACCTGGTGAGAAGACAACGATGGGCAATGGCCATCCCAGGGAATGGAGAGGGCCTTCATCTGCAGGCAGGATCATCCCACCCACCATATCCATGGGATATAAGCCCTCTCTTATTCGGAGTTGGAGTGGACATCACCATCCCAGTCCCCTCAGGATTGCGGGAAGAACTATGGAGTAGAGTGGACTTGATGGTATTCTCTTGTTCACATATGGTGATTCTAGCAATGGAAGAAATTATAACAATGAGGTGGAGCCAGTGGCCACTTGACACTTTTGGGGTAGGGAGGGGATGAGCAGCTGAAATACAGGGGCTTCTGTGGGATTTAGAGGTTGTCCTGAGTACCGTTGTGGCAACAGATGTAGGCCATTTTAAATCAGCACACATCACTCAGAACTGAGTGGGAGAGAGTGTGGTCTACGGTGTGAACTGTGGTCTATGATTGGTGGCAAGGCTCCAGGATGTGTAAGTTCATTGAGGGTGGTGGGCCACACTTGTGGGAGATGTTTGTGTGGGATGTGGTGGGAGGTGTGGGAGGCGGTAATCTAGTTGGGAGGTTTTTGATGATTGAGTCTATCTCTTTACTTGTATTTGGACTGTTGAGTTCATCTATTTCTTCGTTCATCAATGTAGGCTGTTTGTGGGTTTCTAGAAACTTGTCCATTTCCTCTAAATTATCATTCTTCTCGGCGTATAATTTTCCAAAGTATCCTCTTATGATATCCTTTATTTCTGTGGGGTCAGTAGTGATATCACCTTGCTCATTCCTTATTTTATTTATTTGCATCTGCTCTCTCTATTTCTTTCTTAGTCTGACTAAGGGTTTGTCGATTTTATTGATGTTCTCGAAGAACCAGCTTTTGGTTTTGCTTATTGTTTCCAGTGCTTTCTTATTCTCTATTTTATTTAGTTCTGCTCTAATTTTTGTTATTTCCTTCTTTCTACTTCCTTTAGGTTTAGTTTGTTGTTGTTTTTCCAATTCCTCCAAGTGTGCAGTTCTTCAATTTTAGCTCTTTCTTCTTTTTTAATATATGAATTTATGGCTATGAACTTCCCTCTCAGGACTGCTTTCGCTGCATCCCATAGGTTTTGATATGTTGTGTTGTCACTTTCATTAGTTTCAAGGTAGTTACTGATTTCTTTTGAGATTTCCTCTTTGACCCACTGTTTGTCTAAGAATGTGTTGTTTAACTTCCATATCCTTGTGCCTAACCTGTTTCTCTGGCCCTTAGTGATTTCCAATTTCATTCCATTGTGGTCAGAGAAATTACTTTGTATAATCTCAATCTTTCTGTATTTATTAAATGTTGTTCTGTGGCCTAGCATGTGGTCTATTTTGGAGTATGTTCCATGTGCACTCGAGAAGAATGTATATCCCACTGTATTTGGGTGTAGTGTTCTGTATATATCCAGGTCTTCTAATGTATTGTTGAGTGCCTTCGTTTCTTTATTGATTCTCTGTCTAGATATTCTGTCTAATGATGATAGTGGTGTGTTGAAGTTCCCTGCTATAATTGTAGAGGCATTTATTTCTCCTCTTAGTTTTTCCAGAGTTTGCCGCATGTATTTTGAGGCACCCCGGTTAGGTGTGTAATTGTTGATGATTGTTCTCTCTTCTTGAGAGGTTACTCCTTTTACTAATATGTAGTGTCCATCTTTGTCTCTTACAATAGTTTTGCATTTAAAGTCTATTTTGTCTGATAGTAGAATAGCTGCTCATGCCCTTTTTTGGCTATTGTTAGCTTGTAAAATGGTTTTCCAGCTATTCACTTTCAGCCTCCTTGAATCCCTGGGTCAAAGGTGGGTTTCTTGTAGACAGCATATAGATGGATCATATTTTCTTATCCATTCTGCCAATCTGTGTCTTTTGATTGGTGAATTTAATACATTAACATTCAGTGTTATTACTCGTAACGACTTTCTTACTTCAGCCATTTTTTCTTTGGGTTAATGTATTTCATATGTTGTTTTGTTTCTCTCTTTGTCTTTCAGTTTTTTTGGTACTCTCCTCCAACTCCCTCTCCCTTGTTTTTCCCTTTCAACTTGTAGAGAATCCTTTAGTATTTCTTGAAGTGCTGTTATCTTATTGACATACTCTCTTAATTTCTGTTTATCTGTGAATATTTCGAACTCTCCATCATTTTTGAATGCCAATTTTGTTGGACAGAGAATTTGTTGTTGGAAGTTTTTTCTTTTAGTATTTTGACCATGTCATACCACTGTCTTCTTGCCTCCATGGTTTCAGCTGAGAAATCAGCACTTAATCTTATGGTGCTTCCCTTGTATGTGATGGTTCTCTTTTCCCTTGCTGCCTTGTGTATTTTCTCTTTGTCTTGAGCATTGGACACATGACAAGTTGGCCTGTTGGGATTTATACTATTTGGCGTGCACTGAGCTTCCTGGATCTGCACCTCCATCTCTCAATAGGGTTGGGACGTTTTCAGCCGTTATTTCCTTCAACCCTCCTTCTGTTCCCTTTTTCCTTCTCTTCTCCTTCTGGGATGCTCATAATGCGTATGTTTGTGCATTTTGCATTATCGGTTAATTTCCTGAGTACATGCTGGATTTTTTTCTGTCTTTTTGTCTATCTGTTCTACTATCTCTTTGATTTCAGCTGTATTGTCGTCCATATCAGTAATTCTTTACTCTGCTTGTTCAAATCTGCCATTATGTGAATCCAGCATCTTTTTGATTTCCTGGATTGTGCCATTGTTCACCATCATATCCATTACCTTTTTAGGCATGTTTGCAATTTCTTCAGTATGTTCTCCCAGTGTCTTATTTATATCCTTAATCTCTTCCTTCACGTCTTAAGTTGATCCATGATATTTGTTTGGATAGCTTTGATTAGTTGTTCGATGTTCTTCATCGCTTCTTGGTTTTTATTTTGTTCATTGGACTGGTCCATGTTTTCCTGTTTCTCAGAGTCATTTGTATTTTTTTGTTGCCCTCTGGTCATCATATTATCTTGATGGGTTTGTTCAGTTGGTTAGCTTTTCTCTATGCTCTAGAGTGTTATTTAGCTGTTGGTTCTGCGTATGAGTTAAGTTTTCTCTTTGGCAGTTTTTCTTCCAATTTTATTTCCTTGCTTCTGTCTATGTTCCCTTGAAGGAAAAGATTAGGGCCAGAGGAATCAAAAGATATAAGGAAGGCAGAAGGATAATAGTAATATTGCTAAAAGTTAGAAGAGGGGTCAAATGAGACTTAATGAGGTGAATATTTAACTTGTGTAGGCAGTGTAGAGTAATAGGGAAAAAAATGGAGTTCCTACAATGGACTGGGAAAAGAAATGGAGGAATATATATATAGTGATTTACAAGGCTAGAATTATGAGGAGGGAGAGAAATAGTAAAGAAAGGGTTGAAAGGAAAAAGTTAATACTAATAAGAAAAAAAAAGAAAACAAAATAGATGGAATAGAAATTGACACCCTTAAGTTTTGGGCCTATGAAATACTGTTGTATCTAAGAGTCACAACAGAAAGCAGAAAGCAGAAAGATGAAGGAAGGATAAGCGATAGTTTGGAATACAAAATCAATATAGACAGCGAGTGGGAAATTACTGAAGAAGAAGCATAACAAAGAAGTGACAAGCTAGCAGCACCTAATTTTAAAAAATGAAAGGAAAAAGAGAGGGTGGAGGAAAGAAGAAAGAAAAGCAAGAGACCAGAACTAAACAGAGAAAACCTAAGATCCACACAGGCAAGCAGTCAAACAGAGCTAAAGAAGGTCAATGATTCCCCTAGGGTCCACGTGGATCCTCTCTTCCTGCTTGTGTTTATCAATCAATTTCCCCACAGGGTTCTATATGCAGTTCCTGAAACAGCTTTTAGCTATTAAACTAAATGAAAAAGAATTTATTTTTCATTTATTGAAGTGACCTCACTTTTTTTTTTTTTTTTTTTTTTTTTTGGTGAAATACAGGACCCAAAATAATTCCTCCTCTAGACCCTTACGGAAGGGACCCTAGCTGGGCTCGTGGAAATTAATCAAGCACCTCCCACTTCCTGGACTCCCCAGGGTAACTGTAGCTCTGATGTTAGTCAGTGCAGAGTGCTAAAGATGGCTGACTCTGCCCCTTCTGGAGCCGAGCACCAGCATCACCCGGTTGCTATGTAAATCTGTTTGACTGCAGATTCACCTCTCCTCTCAGCCTGATGCTGCTTCAGGTTGGCTTATCTACTCCCCAAAGCTATGGGGTGGTCCAGGCAGTCTGATCGATGGCAAAAAATAAAAATAAAAAATTCCCTTCCCTGTCTTTCAACAGAACCCTCCCTCTTTTGGAGAGTGTCCCCTCTTCCTGGCTCTGCGGTGGCCTGGGGCTTATCCCTGGGCAGCTAGGCAAATCAACTCCCTCCCCCGAACAGAATCACCCCTCCCATCCACCGGGTGCCAATTTGCTCCGGCTGTTCTGTTCACCCAAGGTCCAAGGGCTCCAGGCAGCCAGATCCCCAGAAAATAAAACTTTCTCGCCCTGCTTGCGGCTCCAACTGGCCGTTTTATTTTTTTTCTCCTTAACCGCAGGGCTCAGCCGTCCGTGCCAACCACCACTGGCAGGCTTAAAACTCACAAATCTCTACCGTTCCGTCCATGCAATTGATCCGTGCAGATAGATGTCCCAAGCTTCTCACTCCACATGTGCACAGCACAGACCCCCGGGGCAGGACCCCGTCCACAATCCGCCTTGCTCTGGGAGCTTGCAGTGTGTGCCCTCCTACACTAATGTCATCTTGGTCCTGTCTCCTTGACGGTCAAAATAAATCAAATGCTGGGGAGGAAATCACTGTAAATAAAACTTACATAAAAATGCATGCCAAGAGTATGATTTATTAGTGAAAATATATGGAAAGAATAAGAAAACAGAGAAAGGGAAGGAAAATATTACAAAATAATTATTATTAAGGAGAAAGGGAATCCTGCATTTGAAATGAGGTAAAAAGGATTAATAAAACTTATATACTTAATCACAATGTTTCAAATCACATAAATGAAGCAATAAAATTAAAGATGAAATCTTAACCAGGAAAACATGAATATGAATCAGATTACTGGGACAGAAAGTCAGAAATGTGAAGTAATAGACTCTTTAAAGCCCACTTGCACTTAGGGTGTTTATGAATGAAGTAACTATGAGAGTTCCATATCAGGAATATAATGTTAGCATTCCAAATTATCAAAGTAGAATCGAAAGCTGGAAGAAGATTGTCAAAAAATGGATTTTGATAGAATAGATTAGGATACATTCAAGAATCACTCTATTTCAAAGAAAAGTTAGCATATATGTAGAAATTCTACATAGAGTGATATACCAAAGATCAACTTATGTAAACCAAGTTATATTTCCCTCAGAATTATATGTAGTTTAAAACTAGAAAATTAATCTCTTATATTTAAACCTATCATTATTATTTCATTTTCCTATTAATGGTATTCAACTATTGAAATGGCCTCATCTTTGAAGAAGCTTTGGATCACAGAAGGATTACAACAAGGGCAGGGGAGGATCGTTGGTGTGGGGTGTCAGGGATGGGGGATGCATGGAAGAAGTTCACCTGAGCACATATATAAGGTATATAAATATGTTCAAATGTTCACGGGACATTGTTACAGTGGGTGGAGACTCTCACAATAACTGAGACAATACTGAATTCCAATCCTGGAATGTTCTGCCACATTCTCTAATGGAACAGCAATGGACCCCCAAGTGCAGGGGCAGTTCCTGTCAAAGGAGGATGACCCGTTGATGGGCTCTTGATACTGATGACTAGGCTTATGAGACTTTGCTCTAAAAATTGAAATGTAGCCTAATGTTATGGGATGCCTAAGGGTTGCTTCTTGAGGGCCTCCTTGTTGTTCAAATGTGACCTCTCTGAGCCAAACTCAGCATATGAATGCTTTACCTTCCCCCCAGCGTGGGATGAGCTTCCCTGGCACTGAGGGTTTGTTACCAAGCACCAACTAGCAATGGAACTGGAAAAAGACCTCGAATAAAAGGGGAAAAATAAAGACAAATGAGTGTATATGGCTAAGAGACTTCAAAGTGAGTCAGGAGGTCATCTCAAAGGTAATGCTTATGCACATCTCAGCAGGATCTCATAGACTGCCAAAGTGGATACTACCCCAAATAGTGGGGCTTCTGATGGCTGTGGATACACCCAGATCCTATGGTTGGGTGAATAACTCCAGAGTTTAGTGCCTTGCCAGTGGGCCCTACTTTGGAGTTTGTGCTCCTAAGAATGACAGAGTTGGACTCAATTATGTCTTCCCTACACATGGTTCATCTTTCCTTTCTATTTAGACCTATACTTGATGCTGGAGTTTGTAAGTGTAAGTCCAGAGACTCGAGTCTTTGGGCTGTCCACATGCCAGCTGGGCCCGGAACCTCAGCAGAGTTGCAACACCTACTCTACAGCTCATTGGATTCACCCAGGACAACTGGTGGGGCGACGATGATGGACAACAGCCATCCCAGAGAATGGAGAGATTCTGCAGCTGCAGGCAGGATAGTCCCATCCATCTTCCCCATGAGATGTAAGCCCCCTCTCAATTGAAATCAGAGTGTACATCTCCATCTCAGAATCCATGGGATTGGAGGAAGAGCTATGGACTAGAGTGGACTTACTGGTATTCTACTATAAACCTATTGTGATTTTAGCAATGGAAGAAATTTCAACATTGATGTGGAGCCAGTGGCCACTGGAGGCTCTGGGGGCAGGGAGAGGGAAAAACAATTGTAATATGGGGGCTTTTTCAGGACTTGAGAATTGTCCTGAGTGACACTGCAACAACATACAGGCCATTTTATATCATCACACAACATGCAGAACTGTGTGGGAGAGAGGGTAGGCTACAATGTGAACTATGGTCCATGCTTAATGGCAAATCCCCAAGATGCATTTATCAATTGCAATGAATGTGCCACACTAATGAAGGATGTTCATGTGGGAGGATGTGGGAGCTGTGGGGAGTGGGGCATATGGGAATCCCTATATCTTTTGTGTCACATTTATGTAATCTAAGTATCTTTTAAATAATAATAATAAAGGTAAAAAACATACTACAAAGCTACAGTTGTCAAAACTGCATGGTAAGGGAAAAAACAAATTAGAAAATTAAATATATTGACCTATGACATTTTTGAAGAAGAAATATTAAAAGATTTTTCCATGAAGTGAGAAAATATTTCTGTTATACTAAAATACTCATTCATAATAAAAAATTTTTAGCAAAAATAACTGAAAAACCTATACTGTGAAAAAAGTAACAAAAAACTGCAGTTCTCTTATGCCAAACACCATAGAACAAAGGCATGACAGAGGCTTCCTGTTATAGGGTAACTGTCAACTCTTGCTGCAGTTATGATGCAAACTTGTGAGGCAAGAACATGAAAATAAAATGTATAAGAATTCTAAAAGGAATAAAACACCTACATTAGCAACAGATACAATTGTTAATGTGGAAGTTAAAAATTCTGCACAGATAATACGGGACTATTATTGAAAAAGGTTTTGAGATATCTAATGTTTATCAGCCATGAACTAATTAATAAGAAGGAAAAATAAAATATAAAAGATATAGCAGCATGAAATTATATTCAGTTTATATATATACCTATATATGCAGATATGTAGCATAGATATACCAGACTTTGTGGAGAAAATTTAAAATCCCATTGAGAGGAAACCAATATTATAATAATTTTGTACATATCATCAGTTGCTTAAAGTAAGAGGCAATTTCATCAAAGTAGAAGGAAGAAGATGAATAGGAAGAGGAAAATTACAGAAATATACACAATAGAAAAATATTTCTGCATTTGACTGCATTATAATGAAAATTTCTTTCTTGAGAACCAACAGAAGGGCACTGAATTGGATATTATAAGCCACTTGTAATTTAACTTTTAAGCCTTAGGAAGGAATTCCAAAGAGGCACAAAAATCTTATTTTAGACAAAGCAGCATCTCCTTCACCTTTGGTATTGAATGAAAAAAAAAAGTGTAACCACATGATACAGCCACAAAATCAATAGAATGGAAAAAAATATATCTAAATGCATTAATTTCTAGTGAGGTTGTGGAGCCAAGGATTTGTGGATAAGTCTCTTGCTTGTATTCCTAAGTTTGTATAACACTTTTGGAAACCCATTTGTTATAGTATTAGCTAGCTAGGAGTAGTTTAGGATGCAGTAATGAATAAACTTTTAGTTTGTGCTGTGGGCCACAATGATTATTTTCTACATATGACACACATCTATTTGGTTTGGCTATGGCTTTGCTCCACACGATCCACATTTGAAGAACAGGCTATGGGAGAACCCTATATATGGGATGTTATTGGCTCTTGTGACAGATTTAAAAGATAGTAAAGTGAAGTACATATGTCAAGCAGCAGGAGAGCACTAGAAGGGCAAGAAGTGTGTGCCTGTCTCTTCGGCCCTGGGCCCAGAAGGGTGATGTGTCTGGGGCTTTGCCCGCCTCACTATGCCTGCATTTTCAATTTTCAGAGTCTGTTCTCTGCAATCTTACTGCTTATATGTACCTGTGCTTATATCTGGTCCTTGGCACCCAGCCTCCTGGACAGAAATAAAACTGGACTGTTGGGATTATTTTGGAAGTGTGCCAGAATTGGTGAATGAAAGAGTCCTTGTGTTGTATAGGGATAGCCTTCAGTATTCTGTTCTTATAATAGCTTGGAACAATGCCAGATTTTAATTGTTCCCCAGATTTCAAAATGAGAAAGAACTTATATGCAGGAAAAAATGGAAAGAGTGGTTAAATCTTTTTTCTCTGAACATTGAATGAGATAAATTTCCAACTGCTGTTCTTTATTTTTATGCTGTTGGACCAACGTTCAATATATATTAAAATATAAGCAAACTTAAAGAGATTAATATGTCTGTAAAAATCAACTTCAGTACTGTCACTACAATATTATATTCTGCAAATATCTTCTGTTGTGTTAGATACCAATTTTTACTGAGGTATCTCTAAGGCACATAGAAAAATATTGGTGAAGTATAGTTTAAAGAAATTTGAATATCATTTCTCATGATATAGTATTAAATACAAATATATAGAAAATATGCTAACAATAAATGATTGTTCTAATATTGAGATAAAAATGAATTTGATAATTCAAAGATTACAAGAAAAAAACTCAGAAAAATCACCCAAGTTTGAGAAACTTAAGTTTCTTGGCTGCTATATCCTACCTCTTAAAGGGAATATTAATTAAAAACACATGCTTGTAAGTATCAATATAGAGCTTCAGATATCCATAAAATAAAATCTCAAATTGTAGAAAAAAATAAAATGAAGGAGAAAGAGAAAACTATTAGAAATTGATCAGGAACCTGAGGAATAAAGATCATTGTTTCTACATAATCAAATATGATTAAGAATACCTAGGAGAGTAATTCTTTGTATAAATACAAATTTAAATACAACTCAAAAGTTGGTACAAAATAAAATCACCATCCCACAAGAAAATATCCAGAAGTTTATCCATGGCCTTTGTAAGACTGTAACTTGAATATAAAATTGGGCAGAGATGTCTTTCCCAAGAAACAACTGTGCAGATGACCCAAGTAGTAATAAAATTAACTTTTGTAAGAAAATGGTGGTGTTATTATATTGGAATACATTATATTGAAAATATAAGAATATATTTCAGGTATTGGAAGAAAGTGAAAAATTTAGACTTTAACCAGGGTTAATAGTTTTTAAACTTTTTATTTAAAAATAATTTCAAAATTTCAAGACAGTTAACAAAAATGATACAAACTCTATAGACAGAACATAGACAAAACTGGTAAGTGCAATTTTCAATTTCAAGAAATTTAACACTGATTTAAAGTTTATGATGTATAGTTCAATGTTTTTATTTTGCCCCCAAAATATCCTTTTTGGCCCCCTCTCCTTTCTTATTAGATTGTATCCTGAGTTATGTATTGTACTTGTCATCATCTCTTTGAGTTGTTCATTCTATTTTTTAAATTGCAGAAACCTATATAAAACATAAGCTTTCAAATATTAATCCCTCCAAAGCATGCCATCCAAAGAGATCCATGATGTCTCATATTTAATCTGTTTTGGTGCCCTCACCACCTTCCACTACTCAAACTTCCCCATATCTGAAAGAAGAACCCCCCACACACTGTGCATTAACTCCCTGTATCCCCACACAACCCACACACTTTGCTACTTAAATTATAATTCCTTTCTCTATGAGCTTGGATATTCTCCAATATTTAAATTGTCATTACCATGGGGCTTAAATTAAAATCCTAAATTTACAACACTCACAATTCCTTAGATACCGAATCGCCTTCAGTTGCATACAAAAGTTATGTTCCTATACCCCCTTTGTCTTCCCACCTGTATGTAGTTCTTTTACAAAATCACATATTTATACATTATGAGTCCAAACCAACTGCATTTTCATTATATTTTATACATTAAATATTTTAGATCATATAGGAGGTAAAGTATTAGAGCTACAAACCAAAATCACAATAGTACTGGAATTTATATTTACCCATGTTATTACCCTTTCAGGAGATTCTTATTGCTTCATGTGGCTTTGATCTATTTTCCAGTATAATTTCCTTTCAGTCTGAAGAACTCACTTTATCATTGCTGATGGGGCAGGTGTAGTGGTGATGAACTACCCACAGCTATTGTTTATCTTGGAATGTCTTAATGTTACACTCATTTTTGAATGACTACCTTACCAGATGTAATAAGCTTAGTGGGAAATTATTTTCTTTTAGGACTTTTAACATTTTTTCCACTGCCTTCTTGTTTCCATGGTTTCTGTTGAGAAATTGGCACTCAATCTTATTGAGACTCCTTTGCACTTAACACATTCCTTCTCTATTGTGGCTTCCAGAACTCTCTATCTTTGGTATTCAAAAATTCATTTACAAATTGTTGTGCAAGTGTCCTTTAGAGTTTATCCATTCAATGAGTGTATAGAATAACTTGAGGCCCAAGAATGGGAGCCCTAACCCAGTACCTTTTTAAGCATGCATTGTATCTTGGGCATGGGCATATATACTTAGGAATTTCCCCATTTGCAGGGTTATAAATGTCCCCTATGCCACAGCATACAGTTTCCTACAATTTTCTGGCAGGCAGCAAATTGATTTTTCTCCATGCATGTGCTGCCCAGATGTTCCTGGTCATCTTCTTTGTATCCACAGAGCTGGCCTTCCTTGTGGTAATGTCCTATGATCACTATGTTGCCAGATCATAGCAGATCAGCCAGAAATACTGAGGCATGGGGAGCCTGCTATGTCAATTTTATCAGTTGCAGGATGAAGAATTAAGGTAAATGAGCACTAGTTCTCTAAGGATGAAAGTTTCTAGATATGGATTCTAAGTAAAAGGCAGCCTTCATAGATCCAGTTTGGAGATATAAAGATGTTAATTACTTCACCATCAGAATGCCTGCTCATCTGAGAATCAGAAAAATGAAAGTATTTCCATATTGACAGTATACATTTTTAAAAACTTTTTGGTGATAAAAATGCATCACATATTCTAAGAATTCTCTGATATTCTACAAGTAAAATACGATTCTCCTTGTTGCTACATCTCACACCACTCTGTAACTACTTGCTTCTTATCATGCAGAAATACTGAGTGCATGGAGCTAGGTATGCACCTATTCAGCCAGGTAACAGGGAGAGCAAAAAAGACCCCCCCAAAAATAGTCTGTGTTGAGGACCAGGCTTTTATCATCCATTTTTAAAATGAGGGAAACAACTTTAACACAGATTTTTGTGCTATATTTATATTGTGCCCTTAATCATTCTTCAGTGGTGTCTCAATTAAATCACCTTTTAATTTGTGCTGCTATTGTAGAAAGATGAATACAAAGAGGGCAATTTGAATTGAATTCTCTATGTCTAAACACTCAATATTCTGTTCCAAGGTGGCCGTATCCTGCAAGTGTAAAGTTCTCTTAACTGTATAGGCAGTTTGATGGTTCCCACCAATGTTTTAAATGTGGTAACATTCTTTCTCATAGGTCAGAATTATTCTAAACATTATTCAAAGCACTTTAGCAATGTGGGCGTTTTTTTCCCAGAAGAATGTGTGAATTACACAAATACATGGAGTCAAAAAAATTGGAAGAAGATGTATAGCTCACTATCACATAAGAAACAACAAAAGAAAGACACATTTAAAAACCCTGGATATTTAACATGGGCAGATTAAAATTTAGAACCTATATCAAATAAAAATCAAACTTGACTCAAATGTTTTTCAGAATTTTTTAATCAAGAAAAACCCTTCTTGAGAACTCAAAATATCTGAAACATTCTGCCCAGAGCATTGTTTATCTCTCTGTTCCTCAGACAATAGATGATGGGGTTTATGAATGGGGGCACCATGGATTAGAACATGGCTGTGAGAATATTTTTAAGGGAAGCTTTATTTGCAGTAGGACTAAGGATAACAGTCACCCCAGAAATTGAAAACAAAATGAGAATTGCCAATTGTGGGGTACAGGTGGATAAGGCTTTGTTACAGGCTTTCACAGAATGCATTCTAAGCACCACTGAAAATATATCAATATATGACTTAACCATGAAGGCAGAGCATACTAATGTAATACAAGCACTTAGAACTAAGGTCATACACTCAGAAAACTGAACATCTGGAGATGAGATCCACAAAATTTGAGATATGTCACAGAAAAAATTGATGGATCACATTGGATTCTGTGAAGGAAACCTGAACATGACACCTGTGTGGATAGCAGACTGGATAAACTCACTTGCCCATGAGCCACCAGCTGCCTGTGTGCACATACACGGGGTGACAGTGAGTCCATAGTGCAGAGGGTGGCAAATGGCAACATAGTGATCATAAGACATTACCACAAGGAAGGCCAGCTCTGTGGATACAAAGAAGATGACCAGGAAGATCTGGGCAGCACATACAGGGAGAAAAATCAATTTGCTGCCTGCCATAGAATTCACAATCATTTTGGGCACTGTAACTGAAATGGAGCAAAGGTCTATGAGGGATAAATTGCCTAGAAAGAAGTACATTGGAGAGTGCAGACGAGGGTCAGTCACAATGACAGTAACTATTAGAAGATTGCCAGTCAGGGCTCTCAGATAGATCACTAAAAAGAGCAGACCTTGAAGCACTTGGAGCACTCAGGAGTTTGAGAGATCCATGAGGAGGAATTCTGTGAAAATTGTGAGATTGTCCATGTTTCCTAACATGTTTCCAACTCCCTGTAGTTAAAGTATAAAATGATAAGAATATACTATAGACTCAGTGCAGATAACTGATATTACTCACGGATAAAATGTCCCCATGGTTATCAGTATGGTTCAATATGGCTTCTCATGAGGAATTCAGCTTAGAGAAATTGGCACAAGTATTTGGAAACCTATGAATTCACATACTACCCTTTTCACTTTCTTTCCTAACTCTGCTTTTATATGCTAATTTCAACATTCATATGATAAGGCAATTTAAGTACATTAAATGATCTAAGATTAGGCCTATAAATCTTTCAGTTGTTCAGTCATATTGATTCTATTTCAGTAAAACATATTTTCAAACTCACCCAGGACTTAGCTATTGAGTATATTCTCATTTTCTTCATTAGAAAATGATCATCTCAGATATATTCTGTAAAACAGTTTCACATAAGCCCACTTGTTTGAACACTGTATAGTGATTTTCTTCATGTACCATGTGACTTGGATGTTTGCTTATATACCCCATTCTTAAGCTAGGCATTTAATTCCAGTTTCCATAGCAAGGTTAATGCATTGATTGTGGGGTTATTTTCAGAATGTTTTTAATCCAAAGGTGTGCTGATGGATTAGGCATCACCACTCTTTCATTTCAGCTGTTCTGTAAGACATAAGTGTGAGCACTTGCTTTCTTCCTTTGCAGCAACATCCATAAAATAGTTGATTCTTTTAGATTCTAATTGATTCCAATGTATAGCCAGAATTCCCTTGCTGTCTCTCAAGTTTACTGTCTTGCATGCTCACAGCATCTAAAGAAAAGCATCCCACCTGGAATTACTCCTCCTCAAAGCATATTTCTTTTCATCAGTAATAAATTACAATACTTGATGAATACCTAAATTTCTGTGCAAGTATCTTGCCTACATGCTTTTCTAGATTTTACTGAAATCTTCTCATTCAAAATCACAATTGTAATCACAACTATTTTACTTGTACTTGTCTTGAAACATATTAAGGTATAAAGAAATCCTATTTCAGTAATAATTATGCTTTTAATTCTAAAATGAATTACCTTGAAGGGTCTCATTTTAAAACTATTGAATTTTATATGTAGAAAACATAGAATGAAGGGGTAATAAGTATAAGGATGTTAGAAATAGTATTTTATTAATACTTTACATATATATATAATAAATTTATAATTACAAAATTGTATATCAATAGCTAGCATTTTATTAATATGTAGATATAATGATAAAAATAATAGTGCTTTACTTTCATTGATAACATTCATATGATTTGTTGTACTTTTGCAACATATTTTGGCAAATTGTTTTTCTATAGTAATCCTTGCAATTCTGCATATTTCTTCTGTCATCCTCAAATATATGAGAAAAAGAATGTTTTTTAAGAATGTCTTAGAGATTTTAGTAAATACCAAAAACAATACTCAGTGATTAAGTGGCCACTACTTAAATAACTGTTATTTATTGCACATAATCAAAATTCCAGATGATTTTTAAATTTCCTTTATGAAAACTAAACATAATTATTGATCATTATAAGTCTCATTTTATTCCTCCTTCTCTTTAGATTCCATTTTTCTCCTTCTGTACAAATTCTCAAGTTTTCCTATGTCACACTTATCATACATCTTCTACTTCAGCTTACATCATGATACTTAAATGCACAGCCTTGGGCATAAGAGGGAGAGAGAGTTCATGCATTTATCCCTTCTCCTTATTACTTCAGGGATATTTAGAAATTATTAATTTTACAACTTTAAAATGTGGAAGAAATGAGTGGGATGCTTATCACTCATCGATTGTTAAACACAGGAAATACAATATATAATAAGAATCTCTATAGGACATATCTAGTTCCTAATATCCTACTAATAAAAAAAAAAAAAGAATTTGTTCAGAAACAACACCCCTCCCCAGATATCTCAACTTATCCATTGATATATCAAGGACTATTTTTGCTCATGAGAATTGATTTCCATGAAATGCTATGTTAACTCACTTTTGCTTCTGATTTTCTTAGCTATCATTTATCATCTATTTCAAGTAATGTTTAAGACATAGTGTTAGTGCTAGTTCAATATCTTGCTAATTTCTGTATCATTATATTTTTAGCATTTGTAATAGAGTCTATGTATCACATGTATACCATCAGTTACCGTCCTTCAAAATTATTCTTGTATAACAAAACCACAATAAGAAATATTCAAACTCTCTGTGAGTATTGGTTAATAGTATAGAGCAAATATAATTAAGGATGCTAATTATCTTCAGACATATCACAACTATATCAGGGAATATTTTCATTAGCCATTTTAAAGAAACATACAAATTAAAGCATACAATTATACCTGAGAAATAGGAAACAGTTTCTCTTCTGTAATGGGAATATTACTTTTGAGTTTTAAAGAATTTACAAAATTTGTGATTCTGCCTCATTCTTCTCTGAATAAAATTCAAGGAGTGACTTTCCAGGGAAACTCATTTATCTGTAATCATAGGAACAATTGTGCTTCTAGAGTCTATATAACATGAGTATTCTTTAAGCAGGACACATGTGGGTCATAAATCTCATGAGCCCTGTGGAATTAATGATTTCACTCTGCAGAGAGTACAGTTTTCCTTCAACTCCTGATTGGTAAGGATTTTTTGGCTATATGCTTAAGAACAGATAAAGTTGTAATAGTGCTTGTTAGCAATAAAATTAACAGAAAATTTTTGTTTAAAAAAAGAACCATTCAAAAAAGTTTCTTAATCACTGATGATTTGATGTATTTTCAATTTTACTTCAGATTATAAATAAAATATTTATATTTCAATATATCATTAAATCATGCAACTCCTGTAAAATTGAATTTTATATGAGTTTGTATTAACATTATAAGTGGAAGGAAAATCATCAACACCACCAAAAACAAGCAAAATTGAATAAGAGTTATTAAATTAAAGAAAATTGAATACATTTTAGAATGGATTTGATGAAGAAAGCAAGTAAAACAGGTTGTGTCACAGAGTGTGAATCTTACAAAATTTCTTTGAAGCAATCGTCATACATGGTATATAACAATAATGTTAGGTACCTTCAGATTGTGAGTTACTACTCCACAAATAGGTTGGTCATTCAACATTATTCTGAAGATGACTTATTAATAGCTACCCTGCCAGAAAATATCAGAATGAGGGAAAGGCTAAGAAGCTAAAAAGAAAATCTTAGAAATGAAGGCTGGAAAATAGAAGTCTCCTCATACCTTTGCAAGAAATAAACACAACTATGAAATTTGGCAGCGAACATTTGGTGATTAGAGAAGTTAAATTGATGAAAGCATAAATCACCCTCGACTTGGGTGTAGGACATTGTTGATTTCACCAGGGCTGGGAACTCTCAGCAAGGGTTTTGGAAAACCTCAACAGGTCTTTGTCTAACTTTAATCACTCCATGTTCTCATTTTTTGTATGTGTATTTTAGGCCAGCAAAGCAAAACTCTGAAGGAATGTTTGGTTTGATGGAGGCTACAAAAATTCCCTGTTATGGCAAGAGTTACTCAGGATGGATCAAAGAAAATGGAGAACTGGGCAGATTTGCCATATAGAGATAAGTTTGAGACATCTAATAAAGCCATACTATTATTTTTCAAAGAATGGTATGCAAAATATATAAAAAAGTAGAGAATTGTACTATTTGAGGTTCTTTGAATTATTGCAGACAAAATTTAATAGAATTTACATAAATCACCTGTTCTCTTGTCTTTTTGTTCTAGGGGCCCTTTGCATTCTAAGGAACTATTGGAAATACTTAATAATTTATAAGTTTGCAACTTATATCTATGGAAAATTAACATATTAAAATTACAACTGATACTTGTAGGACCCGAGTTTTTCTAAAATCTAATTTTCATTCATAACAAATTTTATTATCAGCAACTAATTTTGCTGTTTTTTGAAATGAGAACATTTGTTGGTTTACAGGAAAATCATCAGAAAGGAGAGAGTTCCCATATACCCCCACATGCAGTTTTCCCTCTTATTAATATTTTACATCTCTGTATTGTCCAAATCTTTTATTTCTTTATTGATCTTCTGTCTAGATGTTCTATCCATTATTTAAAGTGATATTGAAGTCTCCTACTTTTACTGAAGAACTGTCTATTTGTCCCTTCAAATATGAATACATTTGCTCCATATATTTTAGGACTGTTAGGTGTGTATGTATTTATAATTAAATCTTCTTTACTTGACCACTTTGTTGGTATATAGAGTCCCAATTTGTTCTCTGTTACTTTTTAAAAACTTGAAGCAGATACATTTTACAGAAAGCACATGTAGAAAGAATAGAGTTCCCATATAACTGCTCTCTCAAACTGGCAATTTTCCCTATTATTAAATATTTGCATTAGGATGTTACCTTTGTTACATTTGAAAAAAATACCATAATAATTATAGTATTAACTATATTCCATATTAGCAAGCACTGTTCTTAAACCCCTCTGTCACCCACTTTTCAATTATACTTGTTACATATTATATCTTTATAAATAGTATGCCCAAAGCCATAGATTTAACATTACTTTATATTTGCCTGTATTTTAGAATTTGTAGGATGGAAAAAGTGAACTAACATTTCAAAAATACAATGCAATATTACTAGAACTCGTAATTTTGCAAATGTTTACCTTTAGGAGAGGTCTTAATTATTCATACCAATTCAATCCACTGTCTAGTGTCTTTTCCTTTTAGTCTGAGGAGCTCCCTTTTGTACTGTCATATGGCAGTTCTAGTGTTGAACTACCTTAGATTTTTATCTATTTAAAATCTGGAAATATCTTGATCTCTCCCTTATCTTTGAAAGACTCTCTTGCCAGATATAATATTCTTAATTGGGCATGTATTTCCTTTCACCTCTTTAAATATTACATCCCACTGCCTCCTTGCTTTCAGCAAGAAATTGTTCGTTAATCTTTTAGGGCCCACTTGTACATAAAAACTTTCTTTTCTCTTGCAGCTTTCAGAACTCCCCCCTGTCCTTGTCATTTCACAGCTTGATCAAAATGTGTCAAAGTATGTTTCTCTATGATTTTATCCTCTATGTGGTCCATTAGAATTCTTGAATGTGTATATTCATGTCTTTCATTGCATTTATGAAGTTCCTGGCCAGTATTTCTTTGAATATTCCTTCTGCCCCTTTCTCTCTTTCTTCTGTTTCTGTATCTCCTCTTATAATGCATATATTGGTATGCTTGATCATGTCCCATATGTCTCTTAGGCTCTGTCCAGCATTTGTCATTTTTATTCTTCTCTGCAGCCTCAATCATTTCAATTGTCTTATCTTCCATCTCACTAATTCTTCTGCTAGATCCCATCTGCTGTTGAAACCCTTTAGGGATTTTTAATTTAAGTATTGTGGTCTTCAACTTCAGTATTTCTCTTTGGTTACATTTTATAATTTCCATCCATTTATTGAATTTCTCAATTTGTTCAAATATAATTTCCTGATATCCTCTAGATCTTTCTGCATGTTTTGAGTGTTTTAATAATCTTTTTTTTTTAAGTCTTTGTCTGGTATATCCAAAGTATTGTTCCCTTCTTTGTCAATTATTTCTGATGTTCCATCTTCTTTCTATGGATGAGCCATCATTGTTTTTATTTTTTGTTATTGTTTTTGTTTATTTTGTACTCTTTCATTGCAAATAGCATATTTTGATATTTTCTGTACTATCTTTAGGATTTAGACCCTGAGCTCTCTGTTCCTTAAATTTCTATCCAGCTAGTGATATGAGACATTTCCTTGAGTGAGAAAGTTAACAAGAAAAATTAAAAAGAAAAGAAAAGAAAAATGAAACGAAAGAAAATACATTACCAGTATTTGCAAATTGTGCCTGCATTGGTTGGTGCTCTTTACAGAATAACCCATCAACCAAAAAGAAAAGCATTTTGTAAAACACAGGCTCCTCTGCACCTGCAACTGCATTTGGGGCTTTGAAGTTAGGTATATATATATATATATAATTTTTAATTGTTATGTCTCCTAGATAAAGTGATCCATTTGTCAGTATATAATGTACCCTTTTGCATTATTTCTTTGGATATTCATTCTGCCTGTTATTCTCTTTATTCATCTTCTGTGACTTCCAACATATGTATATTGCCATGATTGATGGTTTACCACAGTTTTTTTAGGTTCTTTTCCCTTTTTCTTTCTGCTCCTAATTCTGAATCTTTTCATTTGTCTTGTATTTGAGTTTATAAATCCTTCCTCTTCCAGCTTCAATTGGCTTTTGAACACTTCTAGGGGATATGCCAATTCAGTTATTGTGGTTTCTACATGAGTATTTATTTCTGTTTGCTTCCTTATTAAAATATATATCTCATAGTGAGATTCTCATGTTGTTCATTCAATTTTTCCTAAATCCTTAATTCTTTCTCTCTGTTTTCACTTAGTTTCTTGAGTATGTTGAAGATCACTTTTTAAAACTTTTGTCTGAATTTTTATCTTGTTCTTTTAGATGGGGCATCATTTCCTGTTTTGTTGTATTGTAATTTTTTTTGTCTCATAATGTAGGCTTCAATATTTATAGTGTCATTTCTGCAATTTTGTTCCTGAGCTGTCTATTCCTTGAATTTGTATAGAGATCATGATATGATTTACTTGAGTGCCAGGACTAAAAAAAAAAAAAAAAAAAAGCAAAAATACCCTTCACAGTCTTTGCAAATTGGTTCTTCATTGGCTGGTGCTCTTCTCCATAGTTTAGTTATACTATAAAGGAATTCAGCCTGAGGCAAATGTGAAGTGCAGGGTACACTTAATCTTTTCTGAGCCTGCCTATTGGGCTGGAACTATGCTCTCTTATAGCCTTAGGAATCCACCCATTTAAAGGAATTCAAATGTCTCCTCTAATCCCTATGAAATAGATATTTTCTCCACCCTGAGTGGTCTATTCTATGACTTAAAGCAAGTAATCCCTTGTCCCATGGTGCTTTGACTTAATTGTTTTTCACTAAATGCTTCTGACTACAGGGCAAGATCTAGGATGGTGAATTTCCTAGTTCAGATTTTTTTGCTGCCAGACCAATCTATGTCAGATTGACAATAACATATAAGCATCCCAGTATGAACACAGATTTTATCCTGCTCCCTCTGGAACAGGGCCAAGTATTCACAGTAGGAGCACAGGGTGGCTAGTGATCAGTTGGAGGAGAGCGAGTAAAAACATCATGAGTTTCTATCATATATCAAGCAGTATTTTCTTGATTTGGCACTCACTCATTTACTGTAATCCTTTAATAATATTTTTGGAATTTTGTGTAAGATGCCTATGCAAGATTTTGCTATTTGTTCAGAGATTCTGTGGTGGAATGTCTCCCTGGAGCATATTACACTACCAATTGGTTGGTCATAAGTCCCTACATATGCCTTTTGGAGGCCACCATACTCAAGGGCATAGTGATGTTTCTAGGTCAGATTTCATTTATATTTTGTAACACTTAATAAAAGAAACAAATTCAAGAAGAAAATAATATTAAGGAGGAAATATACCAGTAGAGAGAAATAATGCTATCAATGATACTTTGAAATATAAAGGATGGAAACTCAGAGTGAGTACTGAAGGAAGACAGAAATTAAATCCATACATTGAAGTGAGTAATAATTGTTGCTTCCTGAAACTCTTAAATGACTTCTAATCTGGACTTCATTTTTGAAAGAAATGAAATTTCCTGTTGCTTCCAACTATTCAGAATATATTAAATATTAAATTGTACTTGATTAAAGTCTATTAAAAAGACATAATAGTGTTGATCATAAACATATATGTTCACACAAATAATCATGCACACACAAAATACATGCCAAACACACACAAATAGAAACACAAATTCACACACAATCCTGCTTTTTCTCAAGTAAGAGGGGAACAACTTGATGGACCTATTATTATTTAACTTATTTAACCAGTTCACTCATCTCAAGACTCAAACTGTGTTTAAAGACCTGGACTCAAGTTTAAACCTCTAAAACTGAGATCTTCATTTGTGCATGTGAGAGTGTGTTGAGTCAAAAATAAAGAAACATCTTTCTTGCATGATTTCATCAAACTGCTGGGAGGACTATGTTGTCTTTATCTGACCAGAAAATTTCTCATAATTAATCCTTAGGGATATTTACTCCTCTCTACATTGTTTTCCCCTAATTGTACTTCCATAGTCACTTGTTTATTTTTCTGTGGTTTCCAGTAATAAATAGACTTATATGAAAAAACTTTTAATCTTCACACCTGTATTGTCAACAACCAGTCATCATAGATTTTTTAATATATATTTTTATTTTTTAAAGATACTTTGATTACATAAATGTTAAATAAAAAATATAGGGGATTCCCATATGCCCCACTCCTTACCCTTCCAAAATTTTCCCACATTAACAACATCCTTCATTATGGTGGTACATTTGTTACAATTGATAAACAGATATTAGAGCTTTGTCACTAAACATGGGTTATAGTTTGCATTGTAGTTTACACTTTCTCCAGCACAATATTGTAAATTATGACAAGATATATAATGATCTATATCTGTCATTGCAGTGTCATTCAGGAAAATTCCCAAGCCTGGAAATGCCCCAATATTACACCTATTTTTCCCTCTTCTTCCCCTCATAACCTCCAGAGGCCACTGCTTCCACATCAATGATAAACGTTCTTCCATTGCTAGAATCACAATAAGTGTATAGTAGAATAACATAAGTCTACTCTAGCCCATTGTTCATTCCCCAATCCTGAGGATTCTGGGACGGTGATATCCACTCTGCCTCTAATTGAGAAAGGGATTAGATCCCATGGGGCAGATGGATGTATTACACCTTTTCAACAAAATTAAATATATTAAAATTTCTGATTTTTTTTTCAGATGGAAACATTGAAGTACAGTTCAGTTAGATTATTTGCTTAAGAAAATATGTCTACAAAATAGTTTACCAGGAAATAACTCTGTCTTGCCTCCAAACTCATCAATATTGAACTCATTATTATACAACCCCTTGATAAACCACAGCTGCAAATACAAAGTAACCAATATATTTAAATAACTACAGATGTAATTATAAGAAATAATTACTATCATTCACTCATGTAGTCTACCTTCCATATGTATATAACTGGAGTTCAAATAATTAAGAAGAGATTCTTTAAATTTAAAAAATCATATCCCCTTAGAAAAATTACTCACCAGAAAGAGGAAAATAAATTTAATCATATTAAAAGAAAAAAAAAATGATAACTGGGTTCTACGCACTTACAAAATTCTCATTAGTAACATCAAAAATATTATCTTTTTGTAAAATGTACGCACTTCAGAATTCCCATTGCCATTCTCTACTTTTATCCTTGGAAAATGTTGAATGCAACATTTTCTGGTTGACATCCCTAAAAGTCAGAGCTGATTGTTGGACTAGGGAGAGACACCTTATCAAAATTAGAGGGCTTTAAAATAATCAAAATAGGAAGCCCTTGTCAAGGCTGCACTGGCTGCCAGCATGAGAGTGGTACAACTTTGGGAAAAAACTTTGTCTTGGGGGTGCCTCCATTTTGAACTATTACTAGCCCTGAAACCCTAGATTAAGAAACTTCTAGGAATCTGGGCAAGATGGCATCGGTTTAAGTGTGGAATCACTATTTCCCTAAAAAAAAAAAAAATGGCTGAGTGCAGGCAAGATCCTGCACGAGGGAGCTGTTTGGGGAACCCACAGAGAAGGAGGCTTCAGGGCATCAACCTGGAGATAGCTGGACAAAGAGGTAAATTGCTCAAGGAAATATAGAAAACAGCAAGGAAAAAAAAAAAAACAGTGGAATCACATAACAGCAGATTTGAAAAGACAGAGGAAAGAATTAGTGATGTGGGAGGCAGTACTTCTAAAATCAAACAGATAGTAGAACAGATAGATAAAAAGATAGAAAAAATCCAGCAGGGCCTTAGGGATTTGAATGACAACACAAAATGCACAAACATACACATTATAGGCATCCGGATGGAGAATAGAAGGGAAAGGGGACAGAAGGAGTGTTGGAAGAAATGAAGGCTTAATATTTCCCAATCGTATTGAGGGAGATGGATGTATATATCCAGGAAGCGCAGTGAATTCCAAACAGTATAAATCCCAACATATTTATTCTAAGACTTAAGACATATACTTGTTAAACTATCTAATGCTTAAGACAAAGAGAAAATACTGAAGGAAGCAAGAGAAAAGAGAACCATCACATACAAGGGAAGCTCAAGAAGAATAAGTGATGATTTCTCATGTTAAACAATTGAGGCAAGAAGGCAGTGGTATGACAGAGTAAAGGAACTAAAAGAAAAAAATTCCAGCAAAGAATTCTCTATCCAGCAAAGCTGGCATTCAAAAATAATAGAAAGTTCAAAATATTCACAGATAAGCAGAAATTAAGTGAGTATGCCAATAAGAAACCTGCACTTCAAGAAATACTAAGGGAGTTCTGCAGGTTGAAAGTAAAAACAGAAAAGAGAGAGATGGAGGAGAGTATAAGAACAAATAAAATGATCAAAAGAATATTTAAAAATCATAATATACATAAAGCCAAAGAGAATATGGCTAATGTAAGTAATTCCATGAGAGAAATAGCACTGAACATTAATGGATTAAACTCACCAGTCAAGAGATACAGATTGGCAGAATGGATAAGGAAATATGGCTCATCTATACTCTGTCTACAAAAAACCCACCTTAGATCCAAGGATTCAAGGAGGCTGAAAGTGAATGGTTGGAAAACAATCTTACAAGTATACAATAACCAAAAAAAAGTGGGAGTAGCTATACTAACATTAGACAAAATAGAATTTAAATGCAAAACTATAATAAGAGACAAAGAAGGACACTATATATTAGTAAAAGGGGCAATCTTTCTAAAAGACAGAACAATCGTAAACATTTATGCACCTAACCAGGGTGCCTCAAAATACATGAGGCAAACACTGGAAAAACTAAGCAGAGAAATAAATCCTTCTGGGCTTTAATACACTATTATCATCATTAGAAAGAACATCTTGACAGAGAATTAATAAAGAAACAAAGACTCTGAATAATACATTAGAGGACCTTGACCTAATAGACATATACAGAGCACTACATCCAAGTCCAGCAGCATATACATCCTTCTCTAGTTCACATGGATCATTCTCAAAGATAGACCATATGCTAGGCCACAGAAAAATTCTCAATGAACTCAGAAAGATTGAAATCATGCCAAGTAATTTCTCTGACCACAATGGGCTGATGCTGGAAATCAGTAAGGGCCAAAGATATGGAAGTTAAACAACATACTCTTAGACAAACAGCAGGTTAAGGAAGAAATCTCAAAAGAAATCAGTAACTACCTTGAAATGAATGAAAATGACATCACAACGTATCAAAATCTATGGGATGCAGCAAAAGCTGTAATAAGAGGGAAATTCATAACCATAAATTCATATATCAAAAAAGAAAGAGCTAAAATCGAAGACCTAACTGCACACCTGGGGGAATTAGAAAAAGAAAAACAAACTATACCTAAAGGAAGTAGAAAGAAGGAAATATCAAAGATTAGAGCAGAACTAAATGAAATAGAAAATAAAAAGCCCTAGAAAAAAAAAAAGTTGGTTGTAGCAGTTTGGCAGTTTGATATAGTTATGAATTCCAAAAATAGATATTGCATTATGCTTGTAAACTTGTCTGTTCATCTGGACATGATTAAGTTATAATTAGGTCTTTGATTGGGCAATGTCAGCAGGACATTGAGCTTGGCCCCTTGGTGGATGGTTTCTCTAAGATAAAAGACATGGCATGGCAAAGGAAAGAGTTGGAGTGTTCTGAGTTGGAGGTCTGATGCCAAGTCTTGAGCTGGAGCCCCATGAAGTAAGCATACAGAGGACTTGGTCATGTGGAAGGAGAGAAGGTCCCAGGAAAAGAGACAAGCTGTTCACCTGACAGTTCACATCTAGCCTTGTGGAAAGAGGGAAAGACTAGAGAGCATCATAGTCTGCAGCTGACCTTGTGAAAGAAACAAAGGAGCTGAGCCTAGAGAAAAAGTGAGCCCTGGGAAGAGAGGAAATCAAGAAGCCTGACCCTGGCAAACATCAGCAGCTGTCTTGCTACAACACATGGCAACAGACTTTGGTGAAGGAAGAAACTTATGCTTTATGGCCTTGTAACTGTAAGCTTCTACCCCAAATAAATATACTTTATAAAAGTCAATGTATTTCTGGTATTTTGCATTAGCATTCCCTTGGCTGAATTTTCTGAGAAGATCAATAAAATTGACAGACCCTTCAATAGACTAACAAAGAAAAACAGAGAGAAGAGAGAGAAAATGCAAATAACACAAAATAAGAAATGAGGAAGGGGATATCACCTCTGACCCCACAGATATAAAGAGTATTATAGGAAGATACTTTGAAAAATTATATGCCAACAAGAAGGAATTTAGAGGAAATGGACAAATTACCAAAAACACACCAGCAGCCTACATTGATGAAAGAAGAAATTGATGAAATCCAGAGAACAATCACAAGTAAAGAGAAAGACTCAGTCATCAAAAACCTCCCAACTAAGAAGAGCCAAGGACCAGACCATTTCACAGATGAATTCTCCCAAAAAATCTGGAAAGAACTAACACCAACCCTGCTTAAACTCTTGCAAAAAATAGAAGTAGAAGGAACATTGCCTAACTAATTCTATTATGCCAACAGTATCCTAACACCAAAGCCAAACAAAGATGCCACAAGAAAGGAAAATTACAACCAATCTCTCTAATGAACCTAGATGCTAAAATCTTCAACAAAATACTTGCTAATCATATTCGACAACATGTCAAATGAATTATACACCATGACCAAATGGGTTTCATCCTGGGTATGCAAGGATGGTTCAACATAAAAAAATCAATCAATGTAATATACCACATAAACAGATCAAAAGAAAAAAGTCACTTGATCATCTCTATAGATGCAGAAAAAGCATTCAACAAAGTACAGCACCTTTTCCTGATAAAAATACTGCAAAGGATAGGAATAGAAGGAAGCTTTCTGAACATGATAAAGGGTATATATGAAAAACCCACAGCTAACATCATCTTCAATGGTGAAATCCTAAAAGCTTTAATTCTAAGATCAGGAACAAGATAAGGATGCCCACTATCACTGCTCCTATTTAACATTATGTTAGAAGTAGTTGCTCGAGCACTGAGTAGGAAAAAGAAATAAAATGCATCCAAATTGGAAATGAAGAAGTAAAAACCTCACTATTTGCAGACGACATGATCCTATACATAGAAAATCCTGAGAAATCTACAGCAAAACTTCTGGAATGTATAAATGAGTTCAGTAAACTAACAGGTTATAAGATGAATATACAAAAATCAGTAGCATTTCTGGACACCGATAATGAGCAATCTGAAGAGAAAAAAATATATCATTTATACTAGTAACTAAAAAAATCAAATGCCTAGGAATAAATTTAACTAAAGATGTAAATGAGTTATACACAGAAAACTACACAGCACTGTTAAAGGAAATCAAAGAAGACTTAAATAAATGGAAGAATATTCCCTGTTCAGGGATAGGAAGACTAAATATCAATAAGATGTCTATCCTACCCAAGCCAATATACAGATTTAATGCAATACCAATAAAAATCAATACAGCATTTTTTACTGAATTGGGAAAACTAATTAAGAAATTAATTTGGAAGGGTAAGAGGTTCTGAATAGCCAAATAATATATTGAAAAATAAAAATGAAATCAGAGGAATCACACTACCTGATTTTAAAATATTCTACAAATCTACAGTGTCCAAAAAAAATGCATGGTATTGGCACAAAGATAGACATACTGACCAATGGAACTGAATTGAGAGTTCTGATATAGATCCTCACATATGCAGTCATTTGATATTCAACAAGGCCACCAAGCCCACTCAACTGGGAGAGAATGTCCTCTTCAACAAATGGTGTTTGGAGAACTGGATATCCATATTGAAAAGAATTAGAGAGGAACATAATCTCAGACCTTATACAAAAATCAACTCAAGATAGATCAAAGATCTAAATATCAGAGCCAAGGCCATAAAGACCTTGGAAGATAATGTAGGGAAGCATCTACAGGATCTGGTAACAGGAAATGGCTTCATGAACTTCATACCCAAAGCAGGAGCAGCAAAAGAAAAAAATAGATAAATGGGACCTCCTCAATATTAAAACTTTTTGCAACTCAAAGGATTTTGTCAAGAAAGTGAAAAGACTGCCTACCCAATGGGAGAAAATATTTGGTAACCATATATCTGAAAGGAGCCTAATATATATAAGCATATATAAAGAAATCCTATATCTCAAAAATAAAAAGACAAGCCATTTAAAAAATGGGCAAATGATTTGAACAGACACTTCTCCAAAGAAAGGCAAATGGCTAAAATGCACATGAAAAGATGCTCAACATCACTAGCTATTAGGGAAATGCAAATCAAAACTACAATGAGATACCATCTTACACCCATTAGACTGGCAGATATTAAAAAAAAACAGAGTAGTATAAATGTTAGAAAGGATGTGGAGGAATGGGAACTGTCATCCACTGCTGGTGGGGAAGTAGAATGGTCCAGTCATTATGGAGGACAGTATGACGGTTCCTCAAAAAGCTAACTATACATCTGCCATATGACTCAGCAATCCCACTCTTGGGTATATACCCAGAAAAACTGAAAGCAAGGATAGAAACAGATATATGCACACCAATTTTCGTAGAAACATTATTCACTATTGCCAAAAGTTGGAATCAACCCAAATGCCCATCAACAGATGAATGGACAAACAAAATGTGGTATATACATACAATGGAATATTACTCAGCCATAAGAAGGAATACAGTTCTTACACATGGGATAACATGGGTGAATCTTGAGTACCTTATGTTGAGTGAAGCAAGCCAGGTATTGAAGGACAATTATTACATGACCTCTCAGATATGAATTAAACAAAGCTAGCTGACTCAGAGAGCTAGAGACTGGAAGATAGGTTTACAGGAAAAAGAAAGGGAAAAAAGAGGTTGTGAGCCAACGCCCATATGTGCGAAAACTACAAAAAGGTATAAGTGAGTAGTTGGGTAGTGAAGGGATATGACAGAGGTGTTTGGATACTTTTGGGTTGGGTGGTGCAAGCTTGACAGAGATATGGTGGGGAGGATGTGAAGGATGGTCCGTTGAACTGGGGGGATTGTTGGGGGAAGGAGCAGGTGAATACTGGGCATTGTTGGGTACGTGGATGAAACTACATCGATGAGAAAACCCTTTTGGCAATATGACAAGGAAGGGTTACTGGTTTAGGGTGTAGGATGGGGAGGGGCATTTGGGGCAGGGCACACCTGGGGCAATCTTTGAAAGAATGTGTGAGTGATCATTTTGTCATAGTGTGCTGTATCAGTGGAGGGAGACCCACATAATGTTTGGGAAGGAGTTGGACTCCCGTGCTGGTGAGGTCCAACATGTTCTCTTTTTTTTTTTTTTTTTTTTTTTAAGATTTTATTTATTTATTCATTTATCCCCCCCTTGCTGCTTGCGCTCGCTGGGTCAGTTAACCACGCCGTGCGGGCGGGCTTGCCTTCACCAGGAGGCCCCGGGAACCGAACCCAGGGCCTCCCATATGGTAAACGGGAGCCCTACTGATTGAGCCACAGCCGCTTCCCCAACATGTTCTCAAACAGAGGGGAGAGTGTCTCTTGAGAGCATGGGCAGCTCCCAATAGGGGAGTACAGACTAGTGTGTCAAGCCCTCAGCATTGTAGCAAATATCTATGAACTTTGTCCTTCAAGAGTGAATCCTAGTGGTAGCCATGGATTCTGAGGGGAGGGGGAAGGAGGATTAGAATAGATGGAAGAGAGAGTATTTAGAGGTCAGTGGAAGTGGTATGCATGATCTTGCAATGATGGATACAGGCCATGTTAAAATTCATCAAAATTTATAAAACTGCAAGGTCTAAAATGTAAGCCATAATGTAAACTATTGACCATGGTTAGTAGCTATGTTTCAATATGTGTACATCAGTTGTAACAAATGTACAATCCACATGTAAAATGGTTATTAACAGGGAAGGAGAAAAAGGGAGAGGAGGTTGGGTATATGGGAGTCCTCTATATTCTGTATGTAACCTTACTGTGACCTAAAACCACTTTGAAGGCAAAAAAATAAAAATAAAAAATAAAAAGACACTGGGGAAGAAATGGAAGAAAATGTCACTGTATATACAAGACAACAGATATTACAGTGATGAAAGGCAAAACACCAAAAAATATTTTTTTAATATTTTTCATTTTTATACCCCATTTTTTACTTTATTTTAGTTTTAGTTTTTCTGAATTATAATGTATTTTATTTCTTATGTTTAAACCTATCATTATTATTTCACTTTCCTATTAATTGAATTTGGCAACATTCTTGGCTTCATTTTTGAAGAGGTTTTGTAACACAGAAGGTTTGCAACAATGGTTGCAATGGTGTGGGGTGTCAGTGATGTGGGTACATGGAAGGAAGTTCACCTGGGCATACATATAAGGTGTATAAATATGTTCAAATGTTCATGGGGCATTGCCACAGTGGATAGAGATTCACACAACAGCCAAAGGATTGTTGAATCCCCATTCTGGGGAGCTTGCCATGTTCTCTAATGGGAGAGCAGCAATTCCCCAAGTACAGGGGGAATGACTAGTGAAGAAGGATGTTCCATTGATGGGCTCTTGGTATTGATGACTATGCTTATAAGCCTTTTGTTTTTGAATCTGCAAATTGGCCTAGTGTTGTAAGGTGCCTAAGACTTACTTCCTGAGAGCCTCCATGTTGCTCAAGCATGGCCTCTCTCTAAGCCAAACTCAGCATGTGGATGCATTACCTTCTCCCCAGGGAGGGACACGACTCTCAGGGATGAGACTCCCTGGCATCAAAACATTACTACCAAGCACTGGCTGATGATACAACTGGAAATAGACCTTGAATAAAAGGGGGAAAAGGTAAAGACAAATGAATTTATATGGCTAAGAGATTTCAAAGTGAGTCAGAGGTCATCCCAGAGGTAACACTTATGCATGTCTCAGCAGGACCTCATAGTCAGCCAAAATGGACACTACCCCAAAGAGAGGGGCTCCTGAGGGCTCTGGAGACACCCAGGTCCTGTAGTCATGGTGGATAGCTCCAGAATTTAGTGCTTTGCCAGTGGGCCCTACTTTGGAGTTTGTGCTTCTCAGTGTGACAGAGTTGGACTCAGATGTGACTCTTCTATACATACCTCTTTCTGTCCCTTTGAACCTATAGTTGGTGCTGAAGTTGGTAGGTGTATGTCCACGAGACTTGAATTTCTAGGCTGTCCATTTGCCAGCTGGGTCCTGAGCTTCAGCGGAGTTGCAGCACCTACTCATCAGTTCATTGGACACCCAGGACAGCTGACAGGGAGTTGAGAATGTATAACCATCACACAAAGGAACCAAGAAAGTCTACAATTGCAAGCAAGAGAGTTCCATCCATCAGCCTTATGGGATTGAAAGTCCCTCTCAATTAGAGGTAGAGTGAACATCACCATCCCAGATTCCTCAGGATTGAGGAATAAAATATGGACCAGAGTGGACTTACTGTTATTCTACTATAGATTTATTGTGATTCTAGCAATGGATGAAATTATATCATTGATGTGGAGACAGTGGCCACTGGAAGTGCAGAAGTCAGAGAGAGAGAAAAAGATGTGTAATATGGAGGCATTTTCAGGACTTGTAATTGACCTAGATGACATTGTAGTGACAGATACAGGCCATTATATATCCTGCCATAGGCTACAGAAATCAGTGGGAAAGAGTGTGAACTACAATGTAAACTATAGTCCATGCTTAGCAGTGATGCTCCAAAATTTGTTCATCAATTGCAATGAATGTACCACACTAATGAAAGAAGTTGTTAATGTGGGGAAAATTGGGAGGTGTGGGGAGTGGAGTATGTGGGAATCCCTTATAATTTTTTATGTAACAATTTATACACTCTAAGTAACTTTTAAAAATAAAAAATATATCTAAAAAAAGAAACTTCTACTTAAATTCCCCCCCCCAAATAGATATTAAAGTATTGTAAATGTAGTAACTTCAGAAGATGTCAATAATATTAGTATGGCTGAGTTATCAAAGTATTTTCTGATGTGGCAATAATTTAACACAGTCAATTGATATCCTCGAATTTTAATTTTTAGATTGGAGAAAGCTGAATGGGAAACACTTGGGGATATTTATAAAAAATGTGATAACCATCTTCATCTGAAAATCAACTGAATCCAAAATTCTAGTCTTAGATTTTAGGTTCATAAAATTTGGATAGAAACACAATGCAAGAATTATTGACTTTAGTATCTCAAGCTTCTACCATGTGATATGTTTTTTTTTTTTTCTCCCCATGAATCTTCCCACAGCACTCTTCACATCCTTGTTCCTCAGACTGTAAATAAAAACATTAAGCACTGGGATGATGACTGCATAGAACAAGGAGATGAGATTTTTCTCCCTCTGCAGAGTAGAGTAACTTGAGTCTCAAGAACCCGACCTATCCTTTCCTATATACATTGTCACAACAATCAAGTGGGAAGTACAGGTGGAAAAAACTTTTTTCCTGTCCTCCAAGGAGTCTATTCTCATTACATTCACCAGGATGCAAATGTAGGAGAGGATAATTAGGAGGAAGGAGGGTATCAATATTCCAGCAGTGGTCTCTTGCATCATCGTGGTTTCCTGCAGGAAAGTATCAGAACAGAACACGTGAAGCATAATGGCAATCCACAGAAAATTTAGTCAATAACATGAGGATAACAGAGTGGAAGGATTAGGAAGTAAAGAGGCATAAGTGAGGCAAAGAAGCTGATGGTCCAGGCACCAGAGCCAGTGTGAGGCACATAGATGAGTTCATGAAAAGAAAGTATCCTAGTGGGTAACAAATGGCCACATAGTGATCCACAGCCATCACTGCAAGTAGAAAGCAGTCAGTTGCCTCAAGGAATGAGGGGATGAAGATTTGGGCAAGGGAGGCATTGTAAGATACAACTTTCCTGGTTGCAAGGAAGTTAAAGAGCAACTTGGGGACAAACTGTCCTAAAAATTATATTGAGAAATGCCAGATGACAGAGCAAGCGAAACATGGGTGTCTGGAGAGAGGAATCAAGAGCCACTAAAGAGATGATGGCTGTGTTGCCAAGAGATTTGCCAGGGAGGCCTGTGAGAAGAGGCAGATGAGGAGCATCTTAGTCTTACGGAGATTGGAAAACCCCACCAGGACCAGCTCAATAATAGTGCTGGAATTCTCATGTCCCGTTTTGTCCTCTGAAATTTACATGTATAAATTAGGGTAAGGAAAAATAAAAAATGGTTTTACATGAAAATTAGGAAATTAAATAAATTCCTTTTCACATGAATGACAACTATGAGGACAATATATATCACACTGAAATAATTATTTGTGAAATTTCATTGAACTAATATTTGATAAAAAAGAATAATACATTGATGAAGTAGGTAATACTTCTCCAAATCAAGGTATGAATGATCTAATTAACTGTTTTAGAAAAATTACATAGGGATCTTTGGATGCAAACCTGAGAATTACACTTACCTCTGTCCATTATTTCAATATATTTCAAAAGGCTCTTCCATGTTTGATTAATCACATTTTATTATTATTAGTTCAGATAAATTAACTTACTCAACATTAGAGGAATAAAAAAGGGTTGTTTATAATAAGCTCGTTCCCTATCTACTACACTGAAAAAAAAATTAATTCAACTTTATTTTACAGGTAAGGGAATTGAAATAAAGGCTAACAAAATTAAATTGTTTGTCAGAAGTTATAAAATCAAGGTGATTTGAGTGAAATCTATTAATAGAGACAAATTTTGAGTTGGAGTCCAAGGGCGATAGTTAACTTCATTTAACAAAGAAAAACAAAATAAACCAATTTCCATGTACTGCTAATGTCAAACAGATTATTAATACAATGCATAATTTCTTATGTATGGTGACATCTGTTAATTCATTACTTCTATAGAAGTATCATCTCAAATTGGGAGTTCTAAAAATAATGAATTTGTGGTATCATATTTATTAGTAAATACACAATTTTTTAACATATTTTTTGTAAAATTACAAGGCAAATTCAATGCTTTATTCACAGTTGTCTGCTTACTATATACTCATTGGAAGAGGTAATATTCATTATGATAACATGAAAGCAAGTTTTTTTCAAAATGTACCTATACTGATAAAGAAAATCCACACTTGTAAAATTTTTATAGACCAGCTCTCACTAGTTTTGTTATTGCCATGCATGAAATAGTGCATATGTTTTCTATTACTTAAATCATTATTCATTACTAAACATGGATAACAGTTTTGTGATCAAATATATGTCATATTGAAACATAAGTTTGTTAACAAGCAGGGAATTCCAAAATTAATATCATTAGATAGAACTTAATGATGATTTCTGCCTGTGTACTCATATGCCCCAAATGAATGTATACCAGAGACTACAATGACCTTCAAAGATCTTGGATCATTTATTAGGCAATGACATTGAGGCTGTGCTTTTATTAACAATTGTTTTATTGCTTTTACAAATTCAAATGGCCTAATGGAAGAACTATTTTAAAATTTTGTAAATTAAGCTACATAAATAAGTTTTCTTTTATCCATTCTCTTTCAAAATAGGATTTTTGAGCATGTAATATGCTCTAGCCACAGTTTTCTGGAATGGAAACAAAGTAATGATTAAATTTACAACAAAATATTCATGACTCATATTCTAAGAGGATATAAACCTCATCGATGCACAAATTCATCCTAATTATATTACGATATAGAGCTATGTACAATGTAGTGAAACAAAGCAGACTAAAATAAACAATAACAACAAATAAAATTTTTGATAAAACAGTCAAGAAAAGTCCTTTTGAGTTAGACATAGTTGAGTGAAGAACTAAAGAAGATGAAAATGTAAATATGTAAGGGATAATCATTAAAGCAGAAAAAGCAAGTGCAAAGATTCTGAATAATAAGTAAGCTTGTTATTCTAGGACTGTAACAATGAAATTGATGAGAAAAGGGCTAAAGCAGAAATAGGTCACAATGGGTGGAAGCAGGGCAGATGTTTCAAATATATTCTTATACTCTGTAAGGTTTTAAGAACATTTTCTAAGTTGTTGAGAAATCATTTAGAGAATTTTAGTAGTTGAGTGAATTACATTTAAGAATATATTATGAGTAGGGCAAGTATATTATAAATAATCCTTTGATCCAATGTATTGAAGAACACATGGGATGAAAAACTAGATAAATAAAATTGGATGTCAAAGGCATTGAAATACAAGATATTTCCATATCAGAGCTTGGGAAAAGAAAGAGAACTCATCAATGTGATTTGGAAAGAGAGTAGACAAAGTAGTAGAAATAAAAAATGATGAAAAAAAATGGTGGCAGGGAAATAATTTTTCAATAATGGGGATTTAGGTGATTCAGTCAAAAGTTCTCACCAAAAACAAAGGGAAAGTCAAGACAAAATAACAAAAACATGCTCTTGAGATCTTCGAAAAACAAAAATGTTATTGGAAACAAATATGATCAAATATGGGATCATAAGGATATTCAAGAAACTGGACCTGGAATTGGAATCTCAGCTCCTGTAAGCATCAAACTATGTGGAAGAGGAAATGTAGTTAAAGAGAAACCACTAAGGCATTTCACCTGACACAAAGAACTTGGGAACAAAAGACTAAAATTTAAAATAAATAATGGTAGATTGAGACTGAAGAGACACATCCTAGTCTTAAGCATAAAACAGAAATATATCTGCTCTTCCAAGATTTAGGCACAGTTTTGAATGTTCCCAATCCAATTAGTTTACTCTGCATAGTAATACTTTACCTTCCTTAAGTATCCTTCTAAGTAAAAGGGAATATTGTGCTATATCTCAAATTGTCTCTTAAATATTTTATGCACACTTTACAGCATGCATACACACAAAGCCAGCCATAAGAGGAAGAATAAAATATGACAAAATACAAGACAAAACAAAACAAAACAAAACAAAAACAACAACAACAACAATATGAAGGACACAGATAATGAAATTGACAGAGATTAAGAACAATTATATATAAACTGTTCAAGGAAATAAAAGTGATTGAGATTTTTGAGAGAACTGAAAATGTTATGAAAAGATCAAATGGATTTTCCAGAATGATAAAAATGCAATAGAATTTTTAAAATCTCAATAATTATAACAATTCAGGAGATACAGCAGCAAGTCAGAAGAAATTATTCAAAATGAAGCAGGATGAGAAAACTATGGAAAAATCAGAAAAGCACATGAGAAAAGTACTAACAGTAAAATGTCTCAGAAAAAGAGGAAAGAGAGAATGTGTCATAATTGATATAGAAAAGATAATGACTAATAATTTTCCAACATTTCCCATTTCTACTATAGCTTTTGCATAAAATACTATATTTCATATGTTTTAAGAGAGCCCCAAACTCTGTAAAATTAGTCAATAATATGAAAACATGGGAACTATCTAAAAACTATGAAATACAGAGAACAGAATTTTTAAAAATGTAATTCACATAAAGAACTGACCTTATTTCCCTCTGTTCTGCAGTATCATTTAATCATAAATCAATTTTTGTTCCACATTTGCACTCTGAGCTTTGTTGCTTTATTTTTTTTACTTATACTTTTATTTATTTATTTTTTTTGAATTTATTTATTTATTTATTTAAATTTATTATTTTTTTTTTATATATATATACATATATTTTAAGAGGTGCTTAGATTACCCAAAATATTACACAGAACCCACTGGGATTCCCATGCTGCCCACCTCCCACACCTCCCACCACATCCAACACAAACATCTCCCATAGTGTGGCCCACCAACCTCAATGAACTTACACATCCTGGAGCTTTGCCACCAACCATAGACCACAGTTCACACTGTAGACCACACTCTCT
>JAKSZT010001078.1:4322451-4353416 GCA_026826555.1 Tolypeutes matacus | reverse complement strand
GGCTGTTTGTGGGTTTCTAGAAACTTGTCCATTTCCTCTAAATTGTCATTCTTGTTGGCATATAATTTTTCAAAGTATCCTCTCATGATACTCTTTATTTCTGTGGGGTCAGTAGTGATATCACCTTGCTCATTCCTTATTTTATGTATTTTGCATCTGTTCTCTCTTTTTCTTTGTTAGTCTGGCTAAGGGTTTGTCAATTTTGTTGATATTCTCGAAGAACCAGCTTTTGGTTTTGTTATTGTTTAGCCTTAACTGAATGTTTCACTCCATGGGGAAGTAGTTTTTCTTGCTTGTTTTTTATTTTTGTTTTTATTAGAGAATTACCATATATTTGACAAAGCTTTAATTTCTAGAATATATAAAGAAACATTTCAATTTAAAAACAAAAAGAAAAAAAAAAAAAAAAAAAAAAAAAGAAAACCCAGTTAAAAGAATGGGCAAAAGACTTGGATAGACATCTCTCTAAATATATATCTTTATAAAGATATTAAAATGGCAAAAAAGTACAATGAAAGATGTTCAACATAATTAGCCATGATGGAAATGCAAATAAAAACCACAATGAGATACAATTTCATAACCATTTAGAATATCTGCTATTTTTAAAAATCAGCAAATTACAAGTGTTGACAAGGAATTGGAAAAATAGGAATACTCATTCGTTGCTGGTGGAAATGTAAAATGGGGCAGTATTTTTTTTTTTTAACATGAATGGCAACCTTCTTAGACTGTGAAATTTGTCTCCCCATCATGCTTCTTCATCCAGACCACTTGCAGCTTGGTAAAACTCACTCTGTTAGGCTTTAATTATCACAATGTCATGGAGCACTCTTGAATTATTACCTTAGGAACTCTCAATATTATATCTTATCCAGGAAACAGAACTCTGGGTAACCTTGATCATCCTACATCATAAATTCACCATTTTTGCATGTCAGCATCGATTATTTTCTTTTGTCTTTTTCATGTCCAAATACAGGGGAAACCTAAAATTGAAACTTATCATTGTGAGTTGATGTCATGTTAGTCAGATGTGCTCCTAAAGTGTTATTTGTAACTTTGCTACCATCAGTGTGCTTCAAATGTGCTTTGAAGGTAGCAAATACAACCTGCAACCAGATAGTACACTCCAAATTCTGAAATAAGTTATGACTTCTTAAAAGATAAACCTCATCTGCCACCTATTCGTTGTTCCCTTGTCTACCAGGATACCATTTGTGTCTGCCTTATTATGGTATAACACATTTTCATTCCACAGGATCCATATCCTTGGTTGTTTTATTTATTTATTTTTTCTATTTTAATTTGTTTTGGTTGTTTCAGTATCAGAGATTTTCAATATATAGATATTGTATGAACACTAATTGGTTGGTGGTTGGCAAGCAAATCTCCTGGTTCCAGATAAGTTTCCCTTCCCTTCATTGCATAACATCAATGCAATTACCCATTGTAATCATCATCAAGCCCTCTGGCCAGTACAGTCTCCTCTTCTCTATAAGTGAATAAGTACATTTAACATTGAGAGTAGCCATCCCACTTTCATCCATTGGTTTCTGGATTTATATAACCTGACTTGGGAGAAATAGTTGCATGACTTAACCTCTGGTTTAAAGTACCTACTGAACTCTATATATCACCCAAGCATCACATTGTGATTTTCACCACCTAGATTTACAGCTAAGTGGTAAGTTAGCCATTCCACCATTCTATCACCCAGGTTGCTACCAGAAGAAATGACAATAAGTGTGAATCCAATGGGTGTGAGACCATTGCCATGCTTTCATATCCATAAAAGTATTTCCTTTGTCAAAGGTAATGTGTGTTATGACTTCCTGTTAGTTTTCTAAAGATGATAAAGATTAATTGTCCAATAAGGACAAGCCATTGTCTCTTGGGATAGCTGGTATCACCAGAGAATGGAGCCATTTCAGTGACTCAACATTGGCCTTTGCTGTAGGCTGGCAAAGTGTTGAATTGGTATTAGGAAGATAAGCTATTGTTGAGTATATATACATGGCTTTTATCACTGCCCCATAGCTAAAATTCAGTGGGCTCATTGAACAAGAACTAGTGCTTCTGTGAAAAGAAGTTGGATAACATCTACTGGTTTCGTCATTTTGTATATCTGATAGTTGAGGGTTTGCATAGAAATGCTACAGGTCACCCAAGCAAGAATGGAACAAGGGGGATTAATGCTGTAACTTCTCTCTCTTCTTACCCCATTTACTCTACCAGTGCCTGTTATGCCTGCTAATCCAAACCAAAAAGGAAGCCAGAGGTAAGGGACCCTGAGAGATGGAATTCAAATAGGTCATCTTCCAGGGAATAAAACATGGCAGAAAAGGACATGGACCATATGGATCAATTTCAAAAGCAAAGACTCATAAGACTAGTCATCAATAACAAGGGCCCATCAATTGATTATCCTCCTTTGCCAGACACTGCCCCTGCACTTGGGAGACTGTTGCTGCTCCCTTAGAGAATGTGGCAGAGATTTCCAGGATGGGAATTCAGTATTCTCTCATTTATTGAGTGATTCTTCACCCACTGTGACAATGCCCCGTGAACATTTTAACAATTTTATATACTTATATGTATATTCAGGTGAACTTCCTCCCATGCACTCCCCATCCCTGACACCCCCCACCAACGATTCTATCCCACCCTGGTTGCAACCCTTCTGTGATCCAAAGCTTCTTTAAAGATGAAGGCAATACAAAAGCCAAATACAATTAATAGGAAAAATGAAATAATAATGACAAGTTTAAATGTAAGAGATAAAATACATGAAAACTTTTTAAAAAACTAAAAATAAAATTAAATAAAAGATTGGGATATATAAAAAAATGAAAAATGTAAAAAAAAATTTTTTTTTGTCATTTTGCCTTTTATCACTGCAATATCTGGTGTCCAGTGTGTACTGTGGCACCATCCCCCTCTCATGCCCCAATGTCTCACTATTTTTCATTTTGTTTTCAAAGAAGTTTTAGGTCACAGCAAAGTCACACCCAGAATACAGGAAACTTTCATATACCCAAACTCTTCCCCCTTTCCACACCCCATATTAATACCTTTTTATATGTGGATGGTAGTACTGTTATAACTGATATACAAGTATGAAACATAGCTACTAAACATTGTCAGTGGTTTACAGTAAGGTTTATATTTTAGACCATACACTTTTATAAATTTTGATGATATTTACCATATCCTGTGTCCATCACTGTAAGGTAATGAAGAAACATTTCTACTGACTACTAAATACCCCCTATTTGTTATATTCTGTTCCTCCATCCCTATCCCCTTGGGGCCCAGGATGACCCCCTGGCTTGACTCGTTGGATGACAAGATTCATAGTTACATGCAAAAAGGGTTCTTGACACACTGGTTTGTCCTCCCCTATTAGGAACCGCCCTTGCTCTTGAGAGACTCCAGCCTTTCTGTTTCTGAATGAATCAGTCCTCCCAAAGATGGGAGTCCAACTCCTTCTCGCTCATTATGTGGGTCTCCACCCACTGAAACAACACATTATGACAGGATGAACACTCACACACTCCCTAGAAGCCTGCTCCAGTTGTTCCCTGTCCTGAATGCCCCCCCAACCAACATCCTAAACCAGTGACCCTTCCTTGTCATATTGCTATAAGAGCATTCCCACCTCTATACTTTCAACCTCAAACCCACAAATCCCAGATGTTCACCTGGTTGTCCCTCCAGGTGGTCCCTCTCCCAACTCTCCCCCCAGTATCCTTGGTATTCTAACACTCCCTTCCCAATCTACCCACCTGTCAAACCAGCACCACCCAACCCAACAATATCACTACCCTCCTGTCCTATCCCATTAATACACAACTACACTCTATCACATTATCATAGATTACATCCGTATGGGTTATGTCTCACCACCTTCTCTTCTCTTTCTCTTTCTTGTAAACCTATCTTTCAGACAATAGCTCTCTGAGACTGCTCAATTTCCTTAATTCATATCAGTGAGATCATGTACTGTTCATCCTTCAATGCCTGGCTTGCTTCACTCAACATAAGGTCTTCAAGATTCATCCATGATATCCCGTGTGTTAGCACTTTATTTCTTCTTACAGCTGAGTAATATTCCATTGTATGTATGTACCACATTTTGTTTATCCATTCATCTGTTGATGGGCACCTGGGTTGATTCCAACTTTTGGCAATAGTGAACAATGCTGCTGTGAACATTGGTGTGCTTATATCTGTCTGTGTCTTTGCTTTCAATTCTTCTGGGTATATTCCCAGCACTGGAATTGCTGGATCATATGGAAGATCGATACTTAGTTTTTTGAGGAACCGCCGTACTGTCCTCCACAGTGGTTGGACCATTCCACAATCCCACCAGTAGTTGATAGGGTTCCCATTCCTCCACATTCTCTCCAACACTTACAGTCTGCTGTTTTTTTTTTTTTTGTTTGTTTTTTTTTAATAATTGCCATTCTAATGGGTGTAAGATGGTATCTCATTGTAGTTTTGATTTGCATTTCCCTAATAGCTAGCGATGTTGAGCATCTTTTCATGTGCTTTTTAGCCATTTGTATTTATTCCTTGGAGAGGTGTCTTTTCAAGTCATTTGCCCATTTCTTAAATGGGTTGTTGGTCTTTTTATTTTCGAGGTGTAGGCTTTCTTTATATATGCAGGATATTAGGCTCTATCAGATATATGGTTACCAAATATTTTCAGCCATTGAGTAAGCCTTTCACTTCCTTGATAGACTCCTTTGATGTGAATTTTTTTTTATTATTGCAGGGGTCCCATTTATCAGTTTTTCTTTCATTGCTCAAGCTTTGGGTGTAATGTTCATGAAACCATTTCCTAATACAAGATCCTGTAGATGCTTCCCTACATTATCTTCAAAGATCTTTATATCCTTGGCTTTTATATATAGATCTTTGAGCCATCTTGAGTTAATTTTGTATCAGGTGTGAGATAGTTTTCCTCTCTCATTCTTTTGGATATAGATATCGAGTTCTTCAAGCACCATTTGTTTAAGAGACCCTTCTCTCCCAGCAGAATGGGCTGGGTGGCCTAGTCGAATATCACTTGACTGTATTTGCAAGGATAAATATCAGAACTCTCAATTCTGTTTGATTAGTCAGTATGTCTATCCTTGTACCAATACCAGGGACTTTAAGATGATTATAATTATCAGTAATTATGCTCACCTTCACAGTCCCATGTATGCTTTCCTCCAAGGCCTTTCCTTGTTGCTCATCTGCTAATCTTCCACAATTGAATGTGCGGCTCTCTTGACCTTCTTGAAAGTAGGCCACACAGTTTCCTTTTGATAGTGTGCTACTCAGCTCTTTTTCCTGTCTCTTTTTCGCAGCACAGAGTCTTTCCTTCTGGCTACTATGGCATATGGCTACATCATTACCATATGTATCCCTCTTCTATACTGCATGAGCATGTTTCACAAGGTCTGTGTACTCTTAACTGTTGTGAACTAATTGCGGGATGTAGTGAATACCATCATTGAAGAAACAAAGACCTCTACGTTGTCCTTCTGTAGTTCAGAAGAGATGAATTATTTTTTTTCTGTGATGTCCCACTTCTCTTGTCCTGCTCATGTTCAGATACCTTTAGAAGCCTAATTGTTATTCTTGGTTTATGTGGCTCCATTATTGTCAGTATATTCTTGTTCGTATTGATCTCATATTTCTATATCATCTCAACAATCCTAAGGATTCCTATGATGCAAAGATGCCAGAAAGCTTTATCCACCTGTGCCTCCCAACTGGCTGGGATGTGCCTGTACTTTGATACTGTTTTCTTCATGTTTGCAAAACATAGTGCCATACCCTCCATGGAGCAAAGTAAAGTATTGTCTGTCTTTTACAGTATTGTCATTGCATGTTTTTAAGAAATCAATTTTATTGATACAAATTAATAAAATACAAATGCATCCAAAGTGTACAGCAATGGTATTTTATATAATCAGATAGTTGTGCATTCATCCAATTCAATCATTATTAGAGCATTTTCATTATTCCAGTAGCAATAGGGTAATAAAAACAAACAAACAAACAAACAAAAAAAAACCTCTTTACCTCTCTATCTCTCTATGCTTCTGCTGGCATACAGATGCTGCTAATTTGTTTCCATTTCTCTAGTTTATTTGTATTTATTTTTGTAGAAACAGCCATATAGGCAATATTACCCAAATTCATATTTCACATAAGGTTTCACTGTGATACAGTCCCATGTTACATTTTTAATCTTTTCTTCTGGTAATATATACGACCTTGAATTTCCCTTTCAATCACTGTCATACTCTTATAATAGCTCTGCTAATTACAAACACTATGATGTGCTTACACCATTTCTATTCATTTCCAAAGATTTACAAGCAATATTTATTTACCAAGTCTGCACAGAATAACCCTCAGCTTTCTATCCTCTATGTTTATTGTTTTTTATAGTGAACTATATTCAAATTATTAACTCCATGAGTTTACACAATATATTTAGTTTGTAATAGCAAAATCATAGTTTTTGTCCTTTTGTGTCTGGCTTGCTTCACTCAACATAATGTCCTCCAGGTTCATCCATGCTGTCATATGCTTCATGACTTCATTTCTTCCTACAGGTGCACAATATTCTTTCCTGTGTATACACCATAAATTGCTTATCTATTCATCAATTCATGGACACCTTGATTGTTTCCATTTTTGGCAATTATGAATAATGCTGCTATGTGAAATTTGTGGTATAACCTAAAGAAAGATCCATGAGTCTTTGAAAATAATGTACATCCTGTTTTGGGGTGCAATGCTCTATAAATATCTGTTAAGTCTATTTCATGCATCATATTATTCAAGTTCTCTGTATCTTTATTCTCTGTCCAAATGTTCGATCCAATACTGAGAGTTGTGTATTGAAGTCTCTAACTATTATTGTAGTTAGATCTATTTCTCCCATCACTTTTGCCAGTGTGTGCCTAATGTAGATTGGGACATTCAGGTTAGGTGCATAAGAATTTATTTTTGCTATTTCTTCTCGGTGAGTTGCCCCTTTTATTAATACATAATAACCTTCTTCATACCGTATAACAATTCTGCATTTAAAATTTATTTTGTCCAATATTAATAATATTACTCCAGTTTTGTTTTTTTGTTATTATTTGCATTGGGTATCTTTTTCCAAACTTTCCCTTTCAATATGGTTGTATCCTTACATCTGAGGTGAGTCTCTTGTAGACAGCATATTGATGGCTCATATTTTTTTATATATTCTATCAGTCTATTTCTTTTGATTTGGGAGTTCAATCCATTGACATTCAATGTTATTATTGTAAAAGCATTACTTACTTTATCCATTTTGTCCTTCAGCTCTCCATTGTCCTATCTTGCTACTGTTTTCTTTATCCTTTAGTTTACTCTTCCTAATATACTTCATTTCCTCATTTTTCTCCAAGCCTTTCAAACTTGTGGGGGGTGTGTGTGTGTGTGTGTTTCCTTTCAGGCTGCAGCATTCCTTTTAGTACCTTTTCTAATACTGGCCTTTGATAACATACTCTTTCAGTTTTTGTTAATCTGTGAAGACTTTAAACTCACCGTCATCTTTGAAGAACAGTTTTGCTATATACAGAATTCTTGACTGTCAATTTTTCTCTTTCAATATCTTAAATACATCATTCCACTTTCTTCTCATGTCCATGGTTTCAGGTGAGAGGTGCGCATGTAATCTTATTGAGGTTCATTTGTGTGTGTTGACTTGAATTTCTCTTGCTGCTTTCTGAATCATATATTTATCTCTGATATTTGTTGTTATAAATAGTAGGTGTTTTGTGGTAGGTCTATTTGGATTTTTTTTTCTGTTTGGGGTGTATTGTCCTTCTTGGATTTTTTTTTTTTTTTTTAAATTTTACCGGGAGGTCCTGGGGATCGAAACCAGGTCCCTCCATATGGCAGATGGACGCCCAACCATTTGAGTCACATCCGCCCCCACTTCTTGGATATTTATATGTATGTTTTCCATAAGGGTTGGGAAGTTTTTGTTCATTATTTCCTTAAATATTCTTTCTACCACTTTTCCATTCATTTCTCTATCTTGGACACTAAATACATACATTTGTGCATTTCACATTTTCATTCAATTCCCTGAGAGTTAGCCATCATGTCTTTTATTCCCATAAGCTCTGTTACTTTTCTTTGTGGGCTTTCAAAGCCTTCCACTTTTCAAATATTTGAATAAACTGAGAAAATTGATACACTTGTGATAAGTACTTGAAATCATTATGTAAATTGTTAGATATGATAAAATTCTTTGAGCAATTGCCATTCACTCATCAACAAGGTGAAAAATCTTTTCAACTAGCAGTGTAATGTCCTTCACTCTGTCCACCTGCCTGGTCTTGGCATCCTTGCACAAAGGTCCTTTCACACAGACTCATCCTTCCATTTCCTAGCTCTCTTCACTCCTTCTCTTCCTTCCTATATTAACTTATTTTTCTTCTGAAATTGACAGAGGCTTATTATAAAGAATTCAATAAAGAAAACATTAAAAATGAAAAAAACCATCCAACTTTCCACAAAATGAAAATAATCCATTATCAGGATGAATCAGTAGAACCTCCTACCAGCTCTTTTCCTATTCTTCTATGGAGATGGAAGAATAGAACACTGACAGAATGGTATTTGTTTGGAAATGTGAAGATATACAGATTTAGCAAAAGACAGCTGCTGAGTTGGACAAAATATATTTGCATAAAAATACAGTGGTAAGATACAGTCTATTTTTCAGTTAAACATAAATTTCATGTCTCCTGGACCTCACAGAAGATATAGAGATGTAATTTTCTGTGCTGGCATTTCTGTGAAGTACTGGAGGCCAGTTTAACCTTCCCCCAACTCCTGTGTGACTTTTTTTCTGTCATGGGAGCTTGAACAAGTATTTCTTTCTCTGTGAAGCTGAGGCACTTGACTGAGGCAAGCTGGGATATCCAGCCCCCCTTCTCCCTGGCTTAAGTTTCCAGGGAATACCATGGGCACTGTGAAGACACTGTTCTTTCCTTTCAAGAAAAATTTCAGTGCTTCATCTGTAAAACAAATGTTCCGTTTCATTTATAGGTTTTCTACTTCAGAGACACCCAACTATCCTTATGTCATGTAGCTTTGCCTGTTGCAAATGTCTTTTCTATAATTGCTTTAATTTGCTTGGCTTTATCTTTTACCTGTATTACTGTGATTTTCCTAAAAAATTTCCTCTGCACTGCTAATTTGGCTTCCAGCTATGTCTATTATGTTATACAATTATATATTAATTTTGTAGTAGTCATGTATCAGTCCTCATCACTAATCACCATTTCTATGTCATTCTGTCATTCTATACATAGGTCCTAAAACCCCTCACACAGAACCTTAAAGGATGAATCCTTTCTTCTTTCAATTTCCTGAGCCTGAGGTCTTTGGGGATGGGAAGCATTTGATGAGGTGCCTTGCTTCCCTGTGAGCAACTTTCATTACAGGTCTCAGGCTCTTTTCACTCTCTCGGAGAACATGTGTGCAATTAGTTTCACATGATGTTTCCCTATGTATGTGCATATGTAGGGCTTGTAATTCTGAGACCTCTATAGACACTCAGTCTTTTTTCATCCTGGGAAAGCCTTGGGTATTGACCCTTTAAGTCCAACTCTTCACCTTTCCCTCTGTCCTCTTTGCCAACAACTCTGATCACACTTATTCTGGAGATTAATGTTATATTGTATATGTGATTCAAGACACTGAAAAATATAGAGAATAATAAAAACCACATGATCCTGTGGTTATTTGAAGTTGTATGTACCCAAGAGTTCTGAAAGCCGCAAGAAAAAAGTTCTTAAAGTTGACCCGTTCCTGTGGGTGTGAACACATTGTAAGTAGGTAAGACCTTTTGATGAGGCTACTTCAGTTAAGGTGTGACTCTCCTCAATCAGGAAGGGTCTTAATCCTGTTACTGGAGTTCTGTATAAAAAGAATGGAGAGAGAGAGAGAGAGAGAGAGAGAGAGAGAGAGAGAACCATGGAAGTAAGAAGCTAAAAACAATGAAACCCAGAAAAGAGGAGAGAGATCAGCAGATTCCACCATTTGCCTTACCATGTGGCGGAGGAGCCAAGGTTTGCCAGCAGCCAGTCTTTGGGAAGAAAGTATCACTTTGATTATGCCTTTATTTGGACATTTTCCTGGCCTCAGACTGTAAGCTAATAAATTCCCATTGTTTAAGCCAACCCATTTTATGGTATCTGCTTTGAGAAGCCTAGCAGATCTGATCCTCCATATAAAAATATCATATTATTAAAATTTAGTTCAACAATTTTTAGAGAAATAAATTTCTGTGGATCCAGCGAGAGGCCCAATTCCTTCACTCAAATAGGTGATTTAGATGGCTTTGAGTGATTACTAACTGCATTTAGGAGCAGCTGACTCTTGGAGCTCCTTACTCTGTTACCATTTTGCCCCTCTTCTCCATATCTTTTATTTTTTGATAACCTATTTGTTGTGAAACAGAGCCTTGTAATTATTTTGATTTTCTTTTTAGCCATGAGACTAGGTATCTTCTCTGGCTTGTTGGTCATTCTCTTTCCTTTTCATATGTTGCCTGTGCACATCCCTTATCCATGCTGATCTGTTTTCCTTGATGCCTCTTCTGGCCATCTGCTCCAAGCTGTGCTGTTAAGTGTTAGCTGGTGATTCACAAGAGTGTTTGTACATTCTGGACACTAATTCTAGAATCAACATGAGCATTGCAAACATTTCTTTCCCTCTGTGGCTTGTCTTTAGATTTTGTTGGTGGCTTTGTTTTGTTCTTAAGATACCTTTTTTTTTTAGGAGGTATCAGGGGTTGAACACAGGACCTTGTACATGTGAAGCAGGTGCTCAGCCACTGATCTTCAGCTGCTCCCTATAGAGATGCTTTTAATTTTTAATGCATTTACATTTATCATTCTTTGCCTGCATTGTTTGGCTCAGTGTGCCATATTCAATAAATCTTCCTCTTATGAGATTCCACAGGAGTTTCCTTTATATTCTATTTTAAGGGGCTTATTCCTGCACTGATTTCAGGGGTGGCAGGTGGCCCAGAAATGACCCTGACGAGTAGGTACCCCAGAAATGTCCCCTGCTCATGTCCAAAATGGTGACCCTGGGGTCTGTCCTGTGTATCCCAGTTGAGGAGTGGGGGAAGGGGAGGCCCATGATTAGCCTGCAGGATGAGTCCCATCCAGGTTGTCCCTGAAGCTTCAGACCAAGGTGCCATCCATCTGCCATCTGGACCTGGTTGAAGGTCCTTGAGCAGTATGGTAGAAGGGGATGCCACCCATCTACCACCTACCCTCCAAACTCAAACAGCCTCCACCCCATCCCATTACCATGCAGCCTGGTGACAAATGCTTTAAAGAAATGCAGGAGCACCCTTCCCAGTGCTGAGTTGTGGTAACTCAACTCTTAGGAAAATGTGCTGAAGTCTAAGATATTTGTAGTTGAGGAAACTGAGAAACACAGAGGGCAAGTAATTTGAAATAGTTCACACAGTCTTGAGGTGGCAGGTCTAAGACTGGGACCCTGGAATCTGGCTCTTGATACTGTCCTATAACCAGGACTCCTGCCACTCCTTGAATGAGCCCCCAGAACACCCCACCTTTTTTAGGGATCTTGCTGTGGTGCCTCCTGAGCCCTCCCCTCAGGAATTCAGGGGCTCTCTTTCTCTTTCATCATGTGCTCACATTGCGTATTTGTCATATTTATGCTCATGCCTCTTTATCACCTCCACTGGATCACTGGCTCATCTTAAGGAGGCCTGTAGAATGTCTAGCATGTGGTAAGGTTTAACCGATATTGGTGGGTAAGTGGTGGGTGAAGAACTTGAGCTTTTCATGGTGAAAGCACCCACAGGTCAGAGGGTGAAGTAAATTCAACACTGTTTATTCCCAGAAGCAGTCTGGAGGCTGATTTCCCTGTCACCCACCCTGGCATTCACAGTCCCAAGGCCTGTACCCTCCCTTCCCCAGGTGGCACCTCACCCAACTTGCTGACAATCCCTCTGTCAAAACTGAGTCCAGGGCCATATCTGTCTCTAGTTCTGTCCATAGGACATATGTGGCTCTCAGGGAGCTCAGGGCTGGTCACTTGTCATTCATCAGTTCAGAATGAAGTTCTCTCTCTTTTTGGAAGGCTTTCTGGTGACAGTCTGGGGAATCTTCTCCTCTCTTGTCTTTCCCATAGTTGGAAGCCCCTGCTGTCAAGTGTGCAGATAGAAGTGGTTTGGGAAGGGCAGTGCTGCCCAGGGACCTCAGAAACCCACCAATATCCCATCCACTAGGCTTTGTGAGTTGGACCGAGGGTGATCGGCATACCTGGAGAAGCCCCAGGGTCAGGAGTGGCTTGAGTGGCCTGTCTACACCCCTTGTGCTTCCTCCCTCCATGTCTGTGGCTTTGACTCCAATTTCCATCATCCTAGTCCTGGCTACCACCCTGCCCAGGCTTTCCCAACACCACAACCAAGACCACAATACATACATGTTCACTGATGCACTGCAGTGGGCTCTCACACCCCATGCATGTACATCAGGCAAGTCCTTCCATGCCTACAAATTGGTGCCCTTGCAGACACACATACCCCCTGCACACAGTCCTGTACACCTACACTGCAACAGAAAGCCAGACCAATGATGACCTTATTTCTCTGTCCTCCATCTGGGCATGACTTTGTCATCTGCAGAAGCAATTTCCAAGAATACACAGGATGCAATGCATCTTGCCCCTCTTTCCTTCAACTTTGTATATCCAACAACCTTCAGGACAGACCCTTTAATGACCACAACTTGGCACAGAAGCCTCCCCATCCTTTCCTCCTCGTATTCCCTCCCAGCAGTTGGGGGAGATATTTTGTATTCTTCTTCATGTTCTCTACAATCAGCACCAGTCCTAGCATGTTTACATTTGCTGCATTGTTCAAGGAGGTAGAATAAATCTGCCCCAGCAATCACATATTTTCCTGCTACCTGTCCAAGACAGATAGAATCTCATTCTGTCTTCTGGTAAATGGTTTCCATGGAAGAATCAAGTCCAGGCCTGGAAGAGGAGTCTGCAGCAGGTGAGTCTCAGGGCATCTGTTTTGATCCAGAGCAGTGGTATTTATAAGCCCCCATGGAAGAGAAGACTGTTCTGCAAGGTGGTGCCCCATATGCCACCTGCAGTCTGTGGTCCATAATTCCTATGGGTTGGGGGGAGGCTACTGTGTATTCCTTGGTCTTCTCACAAAACCATCACTCCAGGAGGGTGATTCAGAAATTCCCTGAGGAGGGAGTCTACCAGATCTTTCTCTTCCTTTCTGAAGTTGTTGATCAACTTGAAGAGAGAAAATGAAGAAGAAGAATGTTTGGGCACCATAGAGAAGAAAATTTTTTTTGGCTGGTGTTGATCTTCCAGTACCATCATGTCCTCCAAGTGGTTAGACAAAGAGCAACCTCACTGTTGCTGAAGGAGAGTCTCCAATTTTACCTATTTGTTGCCCCAATGGATAGAGTTTGATTTTAGGAATTTTGTATATGTGGAATTGTATTGATGCTTTGTTTGCATTTCATTTATGATTTCACTTATTATTTAAGATGCAGTTTATAAAAATTATTTACCATAGAATATTATTAATCTCTGAATTGTCTGATCACATTCCCTTTTTTCTATATTTATTGTCATTTTCTTTTTGGTTTTGGATTGGTAGGTATTTTATTTTCTAATTCTTCTGGATACTGTTACTTTCTTGGTGATACCATTGTCAATATATTTTCCCATTCTTTAGCTGTTCTTAACTTCTATGGTCAGGTAGAATTTATTAATTTTTAATGTTCTTGGCACTTTGTATTTTGAAAATTCTAAACCAATTCTCTGCTGCCATAAAATTATTAAAATTTGACTCTAAATTTTCTAATGAATATTTACTTTACCACATTTGGTCCTGGGGATCATGAAAAACAGGGATATAATTAAATTTGTTTTCCATCTATGATTAAAGAGGAATTCATTATTTACTTACTGATGTACAAAGCCACCTCTTATATTTCAGTATTTATTATAAGTTATAATAATTTGAGGAAAGCTGTGTTTTCATGACAGTCTTTAGAATCTGCTTGCAAAGTAAATTGCAAGGTAAGTGGGAGGAAGGCACAAGGCACACGTGAAACAGCCAGGCTTAAGTTGGAAAGATCAGAATTCCTTTTCCCTGAGTGGATGAAGAGAAAGAATGTTAGGCAAATACGAGGTTGTGTTTTCCATCTGGATTGAGATGGTGTTTTCTTCTCTCCTCACTTATAATTATCTTATTTCACTATCTTAGTTTGGCAGGACTGCTTTAACAAAGTGCCACAAAAGGGATTTTTTTAAACTCATATTCAGGAAGCTAGAGGTCCAAACTCAAGGTATTGGCAGTCCATACCTTCTCTGATGTCTGTAGCTTTCTGGTGGTGGCTTTCTGGCAATCAATTTCTGCCCCCATTACTTGGGGACCTGTCTCTTTCTATCTCTTCTTGTGGCTTGTGTTTCTGTTTCCAAATCCCCTTTGCTAATAAGGTCTACAGACCTACCAGATGAAGGCCCATCCTGGTTTATATTTGTCTCATTTTAATAGGATCTTCAAAGATCCTATTTATTAATGCATTCACACCCACATGACCAAGGGTTAGGACTAGAATGGTGTCTTTGTGGGGGATATTATTCAATTTAACTCATGCACCTCTTATCACTTCTTGGGGAAAACAGTTTGTTTGGTCAGGTTGAAGGAAGGCTCATATTTTAGCCAAGAGAAAGTTCATGTCCAAGGTCAGCCTTAATCAGTGCCACTGAAGCAATTAGAGGTTAGAAAAACTTCAGAAAATATGGGTGTAAATTCTCTCTAAGGGGCATCAACCTCACCCTCCATGCCACTGAGGTCCCTGGTTGTGTGAAGAGGACTAGAGGCCTTGACAAAGGGCAGGGTCCCAGGCACTCTCACATTGTTTTGTTTGGAGAGCAATATGACCAAACACAACAAATATAATATAAAAATTACTTTGTCATTAGACACAACACTTTTGTTTTATTATTATATATTTAGGTGTCTGTATTAGTCAGCCAAAGGAGCACTAATGCAAAATACCAGAAATAGGTTGATCTTTACAAAGGGTATTTATTTGGGGTAGAAATCCACAGTTACCAGGCCATAAACTGTAAGTTTTTTCTCTCACCAAAGTCCATTGCCATGTGTTGGAGCAAGACAGCTGCCAATGTTGCCAGGGTTCAGGCTTCCTGGGTTCCTCCCTTCCCGGGGCTGCATTTCTCTCTGGGCTTAGCTCCTCTGGTTCTTCCACAAGGCCAGCTATAGACGATCAGGTGAAAGACTTGATTCTCTTCTCCTGGGGCCTTCTCTCCAACATCAAAACTCCAACATCAAAATGCTGCTCAAAAACTGCTGCAACTCTATTCTTTGTGATGCCTTTTATATTTTTTCCCCCACCCACCAAAGGGGTGGGGCTCAATGCCCTAATCATAACTTAATCATGCCCAAATTAACAGATCAGTTTACAAGCATGATCCAATTATATTTTTGGAATTCATAATTATATCAAATTGCCCAATGGCTACAGTATCTCAGGAGAAAAAAAGAAGCAGGGAAAAATTATGCCCTACTAAGTGGCTTGTATTTGCAAAGTAGAAGGAAACAGGTTATATGCCTACCCACTGGGAACACATGGATGAATGACATCCATTAACTACCTAGAATACTACATTCAATTCATAATCCCCACCACCACCACCCCAGAGAGTCTGGAGGTTCTCCTGGCTCCAAATCCTTCCCAGTAATTTTCATTGTTGACTCATTTTCTTTGCTGATTGGTCATTGTGTAGGGTTATAAGATTTTATATGAATTTTACTTCCTCTGATTATAAGTACTTTTGAACCTTCTATTACTTTGCTTCTTGTGTACTATTTGTTCAGGTTTTTAAAACTATTTATAATATTGCTCATCTTTGCCTTTTAATTTGGAATTCTTCATGTATTTGATCCATAATTCTTTTGTTCATCATTTACTTTGAAGGTCTTCTCATGCCATGACCATCTTTTCAGTCACTTTATAGTAGCTTATTGAGAAAAGACATTGTATTAGTCAGCCAAAGGGGTGTTAATGTGAAATACCAAAAATGGGTTGGTCTTTATAAAGGGTATTTATTTGGGGTAGAAGTCCACAGATACCAGGCCATAAAGCGTTAAGTTTCTTCTCTCACCACAGTCCATTGCCACATGTTAGAGCAAGACAGCTGCCGGTGTTTGCCAGGGTTCAGGCTTCTGGGGTTCCTCTCTTCCCGGGGCTGTGTTTCTCTCTGGGCTTAGCTCCTGTTTCCTCCACAAGATCAGCTGCAGACGATCAGACAAACGGCTTCCTTCTCTTCTCCTGGGGCCTTCTTTCCAACATCAAACTGCTTCTCAAAAGACTGCTTCAACTGTCCTTTGCCTTGCCTTTTATATTCAATACCCCATTCACCAAGGGGTGGGGCTCAATGCCCTAATCCTAACCTAATCATGCCCAGATTAACAGATCAGTTTACAAGCATGATTCAATTATATTTTTGGAATTCATAATTACATCAAACTGCCACAGACATCTTGCCAATTTTTTGTGAGTCTGTATTTCTTGGAAGTTGTATTTCTTGTCAAGAAATATTTTGGCAAAAAATTGTAGTAAAACTCCCAAATTCCTCCTAATCTTATAGAACCAAAGTCTCCAAAAGCCAAGGTATATGGAGATAACTTTCTGACAGTCCCCATATTAACTGAATAGTCCATTAAAACAGTAGCTTGGGGCAGGTCTGAGTGTACATTGGTGTAAAGACTTTCTCTTCTTTAGGGAAAGGACAAGGTTTTTATAATTTCTACATGGGTCAGAGTATCTGGGTCTATTATTTTTTGTGGATTTTTAAAATAAGCAATTGTTTTAAATAAAGGAATAATTGAACTTAGCTAAAATTTGCACTCTGCTTACACATAGTATCTATTTTTAAAATTATGTTTATTTTCTCAGTAATATGTATGAATACCACAGACACACACCCCTATGGTCACTCAGTGCATATTTGAAATTGGGGACTCTTATAAGCCAAGAAGTATGAGGAGTAACAGAAGGCCAGTGTCCCCTGGTGTCCCGTTATCCCTTGTGAGGTACACTGGGTCTCACTGAGCTGGAGAGAACACCCAGCAGCCAGGTCCAATAAAGGATGGGCAAGAGCACACCTGTGTGACTGTGTATCATGTACTGGGCAGAGGCCTTGATAAGAATGGAAATTGCCTTCACTGTCCTCATGGGGTCAGTGTATACACAGAAGGCCCTCAATTTAATCAAAGCAACTGATCAATTTTTTCCTTTGTCATTAATGATTTGTTTGAGGAATTTTCTGCTAACTCTAATTCCAGAAAATATTTACCAGTGTTTTCTCTTAAAAGCTTTATTGTTCATATTCAGTTTAATATTCTGCATAGAATAGACTTTGTCTTAATGTGTGAGGACGGGTTTCACTTTCATTTACTTATGACTATGCAATTGAACTATTTTTCAAATTAGTTAAATTGGATACTTTGTTGTTGTTAGAACAACTCGGCAAAATAAAATCCTGGTTTGTTGTTGGACAACTTTGTTTCACACATACATCAAACAGGCCCAAAAGAAATAAATATATAAACAGCAATATCATAAACCAAAAAAAGGAGAAAAAGAAATCTTTATCTTTAGCTTTTTTAACCATCTCATACAAACCAACTACTTCTAGTACAGCTAAGTACACACACACAAAAAGTTACCAGAATGCTTGGAATAAGATTGGGTTTTTTGTTTTTGTTTTTCTTTTTATCAGTATTTTTTTTTTCTCCTTTGAGATTATAATGAACACGGTCACACCACAAATAAATTCAGAAGTAGGACAGAGAATGCTCCGAAGTCTGGTTTGGTCACCTGAGATCATTAATATAAAAGGTAAATAAAGAATATAAATAAATTTTCCCTTTTAAAGTATTTTTATGAAAAAAGGGCCTTGGATGTTTTGGTTCCTTTTTCCATCTCTATTGAAAATTCACGTTGTGGTCTTGGTTGGGTGGTGGAGAGCCCGTGTCATATGCGGGGGCACTGCGCGCAGTGGGTGGGCAGGAGGACCCCTCTACCCCCTTTTTTTTTTTTTTTTTTTAAGTTTAACATTTCCTCTTTTGCTATCTAATCATCCTTGTTTGTCTTCTGCTCTTTGGTGTCCACATCGTCATCCTCATCACCTTCAACTGCCTGATAGCCTGGAGCTGCTTCAGCGTCCTCATCTTCATCTTCTTCCTGACAACCTCCTACCTCCTCCTCCTCCTCGTCTTCCACACTTTCTTCCTCTTCTTCATCTTCCTTGTTGTCACCCTCCTGACCCCGTTTTCTTCGTTAGCGTTCCCATTAGCAGGTGCGTTTCATCATTCTCTGCCTCCTCCACAACTTCCTTCTTCTCCTTTAAGTCCTTGGTGGTGATTTTGGAGCCAGTATCCACGGTGGCATCTGATGTAATGGGGAACAGCGGTGACCTGGTGCAACAGGGACTCTGGCGGTAAAGCTGTCTGTTTCTGCGGTGGCAGAGGCGCTGCGCAGATGGCTGTGCAGAGTGAGGAGCCGGACACGGGAAAAAGGCAAAGATGGCTTTTCCATGCAGTCAGTCAGTTAAGTTGGATTTTTTGAGGTACCAGGGCTGGGTATTGAACCCGGGTCCTCATATATGGGGAACCAGTGCTCAACCATAGAGCCACATAGGCTCCCCTGAGTTGTTTTTTTTCCTCTCATTTGTTTGCTTATTGTTTTGTTTTTAGGAGGCACCAGGAACTGAACTCGGGACCTCCTATGTGGGAAGCAGGAGCTCAACTGCTTGACTTACATCCCTACCAGTAAAATGGATTTTAAATTTAGGACCTGGGTCCATTTCTGGAATTGCTTTTCATTTGTGTTATTTATTCTCATGTCAAGTCACCTTGTTTTCTTTATTGAGATAATAATAGGTCTTAATATGCATACATTTTAAGTGTAAATTTTTTAGGAGTTACTGGGGATTGAACCCAGGACCTTGCACATGTGAAGCAGGCACTCAACCACTGAGCTACACCTACTCCACATGGATATGCTCCAATTTAATGCTCCAATTCTTGCAAAATCACTTTGACTATTATTGGTGCTTTCCAAAATTCCTACTACAGAGATGTCCAGGCTGGGTCCCTGAGTGCCTAGGACAGAGTGACAACCTGATCACCCAAGGTGGGAGGGGTGTGATGGAGCTAAGAGGTGATTTCATCCCTTGAGATACCCTGGCCCCTGTGGTTTCAGCTCAGTGAAGATTTAAACCCACCCAAATCATTCAAATCGTACATGAGCATAAATGACAGACCCTCATAGCCATTGAATCTTGTGAGTCTTAGAGGATTCCAGAAGGGAGAGGCTTTCCTGAGCTTCTCTAGACCCTTCAGTTTGCCCTAAATGGAGATCCAGGTCACCTCATTATTGCAGAATTCATGGTATAGGATTTGGGTCATGAACTTGGGGGCACAGAGTAAAAAGTAACATCCAGTTGTCCAGGCCTCATGAAGAAAGTATCATTTCAAAAGTTGTGGTGGCTACAAGGTTGGTCCAATTTACATCTCCTTTACTTTCTCCTTACCTTTACATTGACCTTGAGTGTTCAATCAAGGCACAGCCTATGCTGAACAAGAGCCTTCTAGAGAATCAAAGAAGCACTCTGGAGATATGTACAAATGGAGGAAGGAGGAGCTCATTTGCTTTCCCTAAAAATATCTTACTCCCTACAAAGCAACCTGTATTACTCAGAGTTCTGTAGGGAAACAGAACTGACAGAAAATCTCTGTAAATAGTATGAGATTTCATAAAGTTCTCTCACATGACCATTGGGATGCAAAAAAAATTCCGTTGGGCAGGCTGCAAATGAAGGGTTCCAATAAAGGTCCTTCATGAGTTCCCCAGGAGACACTGGCTGTTGTAAATAGAGATGAGAATATTCTCTCTGAATGCTGAAATCATTTCCCTTCTTAAGGTTTTCAACTGATTGGAGGAGACATCACTCATTGCTGACAGCAATCTCCTCAATTGATTGTAGATGTAACCAGCCATTTATGCAATCAACTCACTGAAAATTAAAGTCTATGAAATGCCCTTGTATTACAGTCAGCCCAGGGCTTGCTAGACCCCACAACTGGGCACCATTGCCTGGCTGAGTTGACACATTAGCCTAACCATCACAGGCTTACCCTTGTCAACTTTGCAGCCATACATATCACCCTAAACAATACTTAGTCTCTAAATAAAAACAAGGGAACTGGGAGTGGCTCAAGCAGTTGGGCATTTGTCTACCACATGGTAAGTCCTGGGTTCAGCTTCTGGTGCTTCCTAAAGAAGACAAACAAGACAGTGAGCTGGCACAATGAGCTTATGCAATGAGGAGACAAAATCAGAGTCACAAGCAGGGAGTGGATATGACTCCCAGGACCACAAGGGAGGTCTTGGGTTCAGTAGCTGGTACCTCCTAAAAAGAACATGAGGAGACACAGAGAGCATACAAAAGACACAGAAAGAAGACAATAAGCACAAGCAATGAGGGTGGGGGAGAAATAAATATATCTTAAAAAAAATAAAAACAATAGCAGACATATATATATATTTCTGTCTAACAATATTAAACTGTCCTGCATACAACTGGAAATGCATTAAATCCCTCCAGAATAAGGTGCAAGACCATGGGTAATAGTCAGCCTTAAACTTGGTATCCTTAAATCTTACTACAGGAAACTAATACAACTTATGTCATATGATAAGGGGAAAGGTTATGGAAGAAAATAAAGATGTTCATTTTATGTACATATACAAACATACTCATAACAAGGAAGAAATATTCATGACTATTAGGGTCTTCATTTCTTTAACTGGTCACATGGTCAAAATTTGTATTCATCATTATCTTCTTCCAGTACCCATTCCGTGTTCCCTTTACCCTCAGCAAGTACCACAGCTGGTCATGGTTCTCTGTTTGAGGGGGGGGGGTGACCCAAACTTTCATTCCTGAAGATTCTGGGCCATTATTAGTCCTGCATGGATTGGGTTGTTGTAATATTCTATTGACTTCAATCACAGGACATGGTAGTACTAAGAGATGCCTTAGAGGATCTCCTGCATTCCAGGCAAACTCTTCTTTACCTCCATTGTGTAGGTGCAGTCCTATTTCCCCTTGATAGTCAGGATCAATCATCCCAGCCAGTACAGTAACTCCCTTCTTTGCCTATTGATTCAGAGGTATAGGGGCCCAAACTCTCCAGGTGTTAGTCTTAACTTCCAATTCAATGGAATCAATGTTGTATTCCCTGGTGGAAGCATTCCTCCTTTTGGAGCTAAAACATGTATACAGCAGAGCTTAAGGTTTCAGAGACACAAAACAATAATTTTCCTATTGGATCATTTAGGGTAATACTGAGTCATGCCACTCCCATTTCGACCCCTTGATTCCTGGAACATGAATCCTGGCTATGTGAGAAGCAACACCATAGGATGGATGCTGAAATAACCAAGTGGATAAGATGACCCTCTCTGTGGCTAGCACTCGGTCTCTTTCCCCAACCACTCCTGTCATTGCTCAATGGGCTCATGAACAAAGTGGCAATGGTGGTAGGGATGGATGATATGCATGAGTTCACCAACATGGGCTTCCCCTCACCAAAGCTGACTTGGCTACAGCCTCTGCTGAGTGCCCAATCTGCCAGAAGCACAGACCCACACTTCACCACCAATATGGTACCATTCCTCAAGGTTATCAGCATGCTACATGGGTGGCAGGTTTATTACAATGGATTACTTACATCATGGTAAGGGCAGAGATTTGTTCTAAATGGAATAGACACATACTCTGGATATGGGTTTGCCTTCATTTCACACAATGCTTCTTCTAATACTGCTATCTGTGGACTTACTGAATGTCTTATCCACCAACATGATATTCCACACAGCCTGCTTGTGAAGGAACCCACTTCACAGCAAATGATGTGTAGGAATGTGCACATGCTCATGGAATTCACTTTTCTTACCATGTTCCCCATCATCCTGAAGCAGCTGGATTGATAGAATGCTGGAATGACCTTTTGATGACCTAATTATGGTGTCAAGTAGGTAGAACACTTTGCAGAGCTGGGGCAATGTTCTCCAGTAGGCTATGTTCTGCCTAAGTCTACCCCTAGTGAGCATTCATATGGGACAGAAATGTATTCATGTTTTTGCCCATTTAGAAAAGTCTATCCACATAACTCTTCCTTAGACCTCTTTATCACCAATTTTCCAATCATGTTCTTTCCAAGTCCCTGAGTGTGCAAAATCTCCTCTGGCCATTTCTCCTTCCAAGTAAAATGAACAACCAGATGCATTGCTTAAAGTTCTGCCCACTTGGAGGATTTGCCCTCACCATTGTCCTTCAGGGACATGCCAGAAAGGGAGTGCAGTACTATCACTGTCCACTTGCAGTGCATATTGTGCAGAACCATCTGTAAACCAGGCATGAGTTTTCTCTTCCTCAGTCAACTGATTGTAAGGAACACCCCAAGAAGCCATAACTTTGGGCTGGGAGAGAGAAAGTAATGTGGCAGAAGTGGAGACCATGGACATTTGGACCACTTTCTTATGGAACTACTTGTGCTTTCAGGACCAGCTCAAGCCCTATCTCATACATACCACTACCACTTTATGATGGAGTGCTGCTGTGCATGCCCAATTTCATGGTTTGGGGGTTCAGAAAATACTCAGCCCATGATAGGCAACTCAGATCTCATGATAACTTGGAGGCCTGTGTTTAAGAATTCAGTCTTTCCTAAGGCCCAGTAGCAGGCCAAAAGCTGTTTTTCAAAAGGAGAATTGTTATCTGCAGAGGATGTCAGGGTTTTGCTCCAAAATCCTAGGGGTCTGTTATGATATAGAGCAGGAGAGGTGGTATACTCCTGAGTCAGGACTGTGAAGGTATAATGATAGACTAGCCAGCTAAAAGAAAACTGTTTCTGGTGGTCCTTACTAATGGCAATTGAGAAAAAAGCATTTGTCAGATCAATAGCTGAATACCAGGTACCAGGGGATGTGTTGATTTACTCAACAAAGATACCACATCTGGAACAGCAGCTGTAATTGGAATCGCCACCTGGTTAAGCTTACAGTAATCTACCATCATCTTCCAAAACCCATCTGTTTTCTACACAGACCAAATAGAGTTGAATAGGGATGTGGTGGGAATCACCAACCCTGCATCCTTCAAATCCTTGATCGTGGTGCTGATCTGTGATCTCTGTAATCCCTTCAGGAAGCCAGTATTGCTTCTGATCTACTATTTTCCTAGGTAGGGACAGTTCTAGTGGCTTCCACTTGGTCTTTCCTACCATAATAGCCCTCACTCCACAAGTCAGAGGGTCAACGTTGGTATTCTGCCAGTTACTGAGTATGTCTCTTCCAATTATACATTCTGGAACTGGGGTAATGACTACCAAATGGGTCTAGGGACCCACTGGACCCACTGGAAGATGGATCTGAGCTAAAACTCCATTGATCATCTGACTCCATTAGCCCATACTCTGACAGGTGGACCACAGTGAACAGCCCCAGCCAGGATCACAAGTTTTACAGTGACCTATTCCACCACCAGTGTTCTGGGTACTTCTGACTAAGCTCCAAACAATCTGTCAGAGAATTGTAAGTGTTCAGAGCTTGTCTGAAGATGATGTGGAATGAAAAACAAATGTGGGGATCCAAAATCTCAATTTAAAATGTTTGAAAAATACTCAATTAGGAAGATGAACAGCTCTGGAGGAATAAGAGAAAATTTGCCTGATTTGGATTCATAAACCACCCTGAAACCTAAACAGGTTAAGTTTTTAAAAAATTTTGTGTAAATCCACTTGTCTGTCTTATTTATTTTTCCCAGTGAAATGTATATTTTGATGAGAGCTTTGCATTTTACATATCACAATTTTCCAGTTATTGAAAACTGAAATAATGTGGGTTTTTTCTTTTCCTAAAATGTGCAATTAAAACATCCATACATGTAACAATACTTAGGCTAAACATAGTCAATCATCCAGTTTTAAAGATAGAGAAAAAAAGTATATATATATATATATATACACACACACATACACACACACACACATATATATATATGAGAAAACTGATGAATGCACATTTTGCAGCTAGTACATTTTGCTGTACATCAGAATATTGGATGAAGACTTGATTGTTTACTCAAAATAAGCATTCAATATTTTGAGATTAAAAAATACTTATAATGGAAAACTGTGTCTTTCTAGTCACTGACTATTTCTTAGTGCCCTCATGTCTCTTTCTAAGCTGGTATTCACAACCCTGGAATATCTGGGATATCAGGGGCAACAATATCCTAAAACAACCAAACAGAGGAAACTCTTTGGTAGCATCAATATCTGTGATCTATAAGTGGTAAAATGTCTGTGTATTTTTAAAATGTACCTTGTCAATAAATACGCCCCAATTTTTTTTCATTAAAAGAAAAAGATGAGTGTTGGATAAGATGTGGAGGTAGACATGGAAGCACTCAATCTGCCAGTAGGATTATAAAATGCTACAGGCCACCCCCACTGTGGAATAAGCTGTGGTGGTACCTCAGGAAGCTAAGTACGGAGTTAGCACCCATGTTCACAGTGGCATGATTTACAACTGCCACGAGATTATAAGGAGGGAGTGTTTCTTAGGATGAAGAGGGAACTGAGAGTCAGGTCAGGGCTGCCTGGTCTGATGTGGGGACTGCCTGGGAGGGCCTTCCTGCCCAACCCACTCACCCCACCCCATCCCGACCCCTGACAACCAAAACTGGGCATCCAGGGCTCCAAAACTCCAACACCAGCAGACCCATAATCTGCCCACAGTGAAGACAAAGCACTGCCCCACTCTGAACTGGGCCTTACACACGTCGAGGGTACCTGAGAGGGTCATCCTTGCTGGCCCATATAAAAGCAACAGGCAGGGAGTGCTTGACAGTCAGCAGGACAGTGAACAGGATGGCAGACCCTCCTCCCCTGGTGGGCAGGGTGGACTTGGAGCATGTCTCTTGGGGGAACCCCAGGGAGTGGTGGGACACAGGCTCCATCAAGGGACACAGTCTCCTCAATCATGTCTGTCTCCCTGGCCAGGTTGAGCCGGTTTCAGGTTTCATGGTGGCAGGGACAGCACTCTGAAAGTGGGGGAGGCTAGAGGTGGGGTGGAGGGCCAGGGATGCCTGTGTTTTCCTTTATTTTTCTCTTCTGGAAACAGAACCAGCAATTCCTTCTAGAATCAGTTCAAAATGAGGGGCAGGATGCAAAAGTGAAACCAATCACAGTCCAGGGGTGAGCTCTCAAAGACCCCCAGCTTGCAGTGGGGGGAAGGGGATGGGGCATGGACATCCTCTGGAGAAAATCTTACCCACTCCTTGGATCAACAGAAACTTTAAAGGGAATTCAAAAGTCAACAGCACCTGTAGTCAGCCATCAAGTTCAGAAAGTAGCTAGTTTCTCCTCAAAACTGGCACAACACCCCTGCTACTACTGGGAACACTGACTTTGCCCTCTAAGGTCACAAATGGAGCTCCCAGGGCTGTTTGTGAAGCAGAAGAAGATAAAGCACCCCACTACCAATCCCTCCCCCCAAAAATCACTTGATCATTCACTTTGCAAATTAACTGTGAACTTACTGTCATGGCTAAAGGCAAACAACAAGGATCCAAACACAAAACTATGGTTGAAGCTCAGTCACAGGTTTGGTCCAATGAAGATCTGTCACAGACCCAGATCAAGATTAAAGATGCAGAATGGCTGTAAGTGTCCAGGACTACAGAACCAGACATTTCATTGTGAGATCTCCATGCCCACCTTAATTCAGAAATTCAACTCAAGCAGCACATTTCTAGCTGAAGGCAGAAGGATTGAGTTGCAAGAAAACCATTGAAGCTTAAATACAGCCCTCATAACAGACATTCAATTTGTGCATCTGGGATACTTGATTTCTTAAAAATGTGTTGGTCAGGGGGAAAAATCATTCTCTGATTATATTTCAAAGGGTGTGATTCAGGCTTAGAAACAACATGGGTGATATTTTCCTGGCAGATTTGAATACTGTGGTCTTCCTCACACATCTGTAAAGAATACTGGAAATCACTCAGATATATTCTAGTTTGGAACCAGCACAGATGAGCACAAGCATTTACTCATAGATACCATCTTCTATTTTTGACATGGATCATTTACTGTTTCAGACACAATGAGGGTTGTTACCTGTGGTTCCTAGTAGATTTGTATCTCTTGGCTGAATTAAACATTTGTGGTGGGTGTGTCTATGTTAGGAAGCCATGGCACTTTGCGTTTTCTCTTTAAGAGAATAAAAGATAAATTATTTTCTTCATTTCACATTTTACTTGGAGCTATTCAAAAGAAATACAAAGCCATATCACACAACTATGACTACCTGCTTGCTAATTTTAAGTCATCTTGCCACTTCCTCAACAGTCAGAGTTGCTAAGCAAAATACCTTCAAGCTGAAAAAGAGCTCATTAGATCATCCATGTTGGCACTTCTCAAGCATTATGCAAGATGGCAACAAACCCTTATATTTCTACATAATCATCTTCATTTTAAATCTGTATAAACAAATTGTGGTATATATTTAAGAAGGATTATTATTCAGTTGTAAGAAGGAATGAAGTATTGTCACAAGCAGCAACATGGATGAAACTCAAGGACCTTAGGTTGAGTGAAAAAGGCAAGATGCAAAAGAAGAATTATTGCATGATTTCACTATGAACTAAGGGTAGTAAGCAGAAACATGGAGGTAGAGTCTGGAAGATATATTACCAGGGGAGAGAAGGGGAATAGAGATTGACAAGCTGATGCATAATCTGGGCAGAATTTATAACTAGGATGAATAAAACGGTTTGGAAATGGGCAAGGTTAAGGTGACACAGTGATATGATTGCAATAAATAGCATTGAAATGTTATTATGAATGTGTTGAAAGGGAAAGTTTGACCCACCCATGAGCTTAGAAGGAAAACTAGAGGACAAAATTGGCTACTGTATAACTTCGTGAATTCTGGGGTAGTTGAGGATTGTAGTTAAGAATACAAATATAAGACTGTTCTTTCAGGATCTATAACAAGGCATGCCACTACTATGGGGTGCTGATAGTGCAGTGATATATGGGGGAAGTTTACATAAAACATAATTTTTTGGGATAATAATGGGTTTGTGTTTTCATAGCTATATTTTCTCAATAGAGACACCCACACAAGCTAACAAAATATTAAACTTCCATCCTAGGGAAACCCTGCTTATTTCTCAAATAAAATGACAGAAATCTCTACAATTAGCCACACCTCAGAAAATAAAAGAAGCCTAAATGCCAAGCCCTCAATATTAAGGCTTGAACTTATTAACCTCATTCCTGTAAAAGGGAAACAGTGTAATTATGATTAATGCCTGACAGTTATCTCCTGGAAAACCTCCTTGTTATTCAAATGTGCCCTCTCTCACCCAAACTCAGCAAATAAACACATTACCTTCACACTTTACATTCACAGGAATATGAACTTCCCTGGCACCGAGGGATTATTACTAACCACTAACCAGTGATGCAATTGGATAAAGACTGACTGAAAGGGGGAAAATTAAATTTAAAAAAAGATTTCAAAGTGAGTGTGGAGGTCATTCCAGAGTTTATATTTATGCAGGTCCAAGACAAATTTCACTTACAGCCATAGTAAATGAAGCCTTAAACAAGAGTGATCCTGATTGCTGTAAACCAGAACAAAGTCACACAGCCTTATAAAATCAACACCCCTTCAGTGGGCCTTATATATGAACATCTATTTTCCCAATATACCATAAATGTATAATGAGTATAATTTATAATTCCCCTAATCATGATTCTTCTACTCCTTTTATTTGAAGTAATAATTCTCAACATACCCATTAAATATATCTCTCAGACTCTTAAATCTTTTGGATTGTTCATATGCCAGTTGAGCCCTGAATCCCAGCAGAATAGTGGCCAAATCCTACTGTCCAGTTCTTCCAGCTTGCTCTGTACAACCTAAAAAATTATGAAGACAGAGAAGTCACATCCCAAAAAACAAGGAGAATCTATAACTACAAGCAAAATAATTCCTTCCATCTTCCCCATGATATTTAAGTCTTCTTTCAGCCTCAAGCAATGATAGTGGATATTCCCAAATCCCTCAAGATTGAAGAGTAAACAAATATAAAGGGAGAGGGTAGGCACAGACCAAAGTACCTTTCTTGTTATTGTAGTTATTAGCTTATGTGAAGGAAGAACTTGTAGCATTGATATAAAAAGTGGTTGTCAGGGATTCAATAGAGAGGGGGAAGGATGAATGGGTGGTACACAGAACATATTTGGGTTTGTGAGATTCTTCTGTATGATATTATGATGATGGACACATGACATCATGCATTTGTAAAGGCCTATGAAATTGTACAGCCCAAAGTGTAAACTATAATATAAACTATAGACTTTGATTACTAGCAATGCTTCAATATTGGTTTGTCAAGTGAAACAAGTGTACTAAATTAATTTAAGATGTTAATAGGAGAAACATGAGAGAGGGGCCAAGATGGCGTTAGTGTAGGAGGGCACACACTGCAAGCTCCCAGAGCAAGGCGGATTGTGGACAGGGTCCTGCCCAGGGGTCTGTGCTGTGCACGCGTGGAATGAGAACCTTGTGACATCTATCTGCGCGGATCAACGGCATGGACAGAACGCTAGAGATTCGTGAGTTTTAAGCCTGCCGGTGGTGGCTGGCGCGGATGGCTGAGCCCCGCGGTTAGGGAGAAAAATAAAATAAAATGGCCAGTTGGAGGCGCGAGCGGGGCGAGAAAGTTTTATTTTCTGGGGATTTGGCTGCCTGGAGCCCCTTGGACCTTGGGTGAAAAGAACAGCCGGAGCCAATCGGCACCTGGTGGAGGGGAAGGGTGATTCTGTTTGGGGGAGGGAGGCGATATGCCTAGGTGCCCAGGAGTAACCTCCGGGCCACCGTGGAGCCAGGAAGAGGGGACACTCTCCAAAAGAGGGAAGGTTCCGTTGGAGGACGGGGAAGAGAGGTTTTTTTTTGTTTTGTTTTGTTTTTGCCATCGATCTGGCTGCCTGCACTGCCCCATAGCTTTGGGGAGCAGATAAGCCAACCTGAAGGAGCATCAGGCTGAGAGGAGACTCGGATCTGCAGAGTCAAACTGATTTACATAGCAACCGGGTGATGCTGGTGCTCGGCTCCAGAAGGGGCGGAATCTGCCGTCTTTAGCACTCTGCATTGACTAACATAAGAGCTACAACTACCCTGGGGAGTCCAGGAAGTAGGATGTGCTTGATTTATTTCCACAAGCCCAGCTAGGGTCCCTTCCATAAGGTGGTTGGTCTAGAGGAGGAATTATTTTGGGTCCTGTATTTTGCCAAAAAAAAAAAAAAAGAAAAAAAAAAAAAAAGTGAGAAGGTCACTTCAATAAATGAAAAATAAATTCTTTTTAATTTAGTTTAATAGTAAAAGCGTTTCAGGACCTGCATATAGAACCCTGCAGGGAAATTGATTGATAAACACAAGCAGGCAGAGAGGCTCCACGTGGACCCTAGGGGAATCATTGGCCCTCCTTCGCTCGGTTTGACTGCGTCCCTGTGTGGATCTTAGGTTTTTCTCTGTTTATTTCTGGTCTCTTGCTTTTCTTTCCTCTTTCCTCCCCCCTTTCCTTTTCCTTTCATTTTTAAAAATTAGGTGCTGCTAGCTTGTCGCTTCTTTGCTGTGCTTCTTATTCAGTAATTTCCCACTCGCTGTCTATATTGATTTCGCATTCCAAACTATTGCTTATCCTTCCTTCAACTTTCTGCGTTCTGCTTTCTGTTGTGGCTCTTAGATAAAACATTTTTTCATAGGCCCAGAACTTAAGGATGACAATTTTTATTCCATCTTTTTTGTTTTCTTCTTTTTTAAATTAGTATTAACTTTTTCCTTTCAGCCCTTTCTTTACTATTTCTCTCCCTCCTCATAATTCTAGCATTCTAAATCACTATATATATATTCCTCCATTTGTTTTCCCACTCCATTGTAGGAATTCCACTTTTTTTCCTATTACTCTACACTGCATACACAAGTTAAATATTCACCTCATTAAGTCTCATTTGGTCCCTCTTCTAACTTTTATCAATATTACTATTATCCTTCTGCCTTCCTTACATCTTTTAATTCCTCTGGCCCCAATATTTTGCCTTCAAGGGAATATAGAAAGAAGCAAGGAAATAACATAAGTAGAAAAAGTGCCAAAGAGAAAACTTAACAAACATGCAAAACCACCAGCTAAATAAAACTCTAGAGCATAGAGAAAAGCTAATCAACTGAACAAACCCATCAAGATAATATGATGACCAGAGGGCAACAAAAAAAATACAAATGACTCTGAGAAACAGGAAAACATGGACCAGTCCAATGAACAAAATAAAAACCAGGAAGTGATGCAGAACATCGAACAACTAATCAAAGCTATCCAAACAAATATCATGGACCAACTTAAAGAAGTGAAGGAAGAGATTAAGGATATAAAGAAGACACTGGGAGAACATACAGAAGAAATTGCAAACATGCCTAAAGGTAATGGATAAGATGGCGAACAATGGCACAATCCAAGAAATAAAAAAGATGCTGGATTCACAAAACAGCAGATTTGAACAGGCAGTGGAAAGATTTAGTGATATGGAAGACAATACAGCTGAAATCAAAGAGATAGTAGAACAGATAGACAAAAAGATAGAAAAAATACAGCAATGGCAAGAAGACAGTGGTATGACATAGTCAAAACACTAAAAGAAAAAAACTTCCAGCCAC
>JAKSZT010001078.1:4233113-4312451 GCA_026826555.1 Tolypeutes matacus | reverse complement strand
GGATTGGGGGAAGAACTATGGACTAGAGTGGACTTGATGGTATTCTCTTGTTCACATATGGTGATTCTAGCAATGCAAGAAATTATAACAATGAGGTGGAGCCAGTGGCCACTTGACACTTTTGGGGTAGGGAGGGGATGAGCAGCTGAAATACAGGGGCTTCTTTGGGAGTTAGAGGTTGTCCTGAGTACCGTTGTGGCAACGGATGTAGGCCATTTTAAATCAGCACACACCACTCAGAACTGAGTGGGAGAGAGTGTGGTCTACGGTGTGAACTGTGGTCTATGGTTGGTGGCAAGGCCCCAGGATGTGTAAGTTCATTGAGGGTGGTGGGCCACTTGTGGGAGATGTTTGTGTGGGATGTGGTGGGAGGTGTGGGAGGTGGGCAACATGGGAAACCCAGTGGGTTCCGTGTAATATTTTGGGTATTCTAAGCACCTCTTAAAATATATGTATATATATATATAAATAACATTTTTGTAAGCAAATACACGTATAGGCATATATATATATTTATATATCATTTTGCAAATGTTTGTATGTATTGTGAGAATTTCGATTTTTACTCACAATAAAAAAAAAATTAAAAAAAAAAAATAAATGAAGCACAAACTGTACTATAGAAAAAAAAATAAAAAAAAAAATAAAAAAAATCCAGCATGGACTCAGGGAATTAACCGATAACTCAAAACGCATAAACATATGTGTTATGGGCATCCAGAAGAAGAAGAGAAGGGAAAGAGAACAGAAGGAGAGTTATAGGAAATAACGGCTGAAAACTTCCCAACCCTATTGAGAGAGATGGAGGTGTAGATCCAGGAAGCTCAGTGCACCTCAAATAGTATAAATCCCAACAGGCGAACTTGTCATGTGTCCAATGCTCAAGACAAAGAGAAAATACACAAGGCAGCAAGGGAAAAGAGAACCATCACATACAAGGGAAGCACCATAAGATTAAGTGCTGATTTCTCAGCTGAAACCATGGAGGCAAGAAGACAGTGGTATGACATGGACAAAATACTAAAAGAAAAAACTTCCAACCACAAATTCTCTATCCAACAAAATTGGCATTCAAAAATGATGGAGAGTTCAAAATATTCACAGATAAACAGAAATTAAGACAGTATGTCGGGAAGCGGCTGTGGCTCAATCAGTGCGGCTCCCGTTTACCATATGGGAGGCCCCGGGTTCGGTTCCCGGGGCCTCCTGGTGAGGGCGGGCCCACCCGCATGGCGTGGTTGGCTGGCCCAGCGAGCACAAGCAGCAAGGGGGGTATAAATGAATAAATAAATAAAATCTTTAAAAAAAAAAAAAAAGACAGTATGTCAATAAGATACCAGCACTTCAAGAAATACTAAAGGATTCTCTACAAGTTGAAAGGGAAAAACAAAGGAGAGGGAGTTGGAGGAATACATTAACCCAAAGAAAAAATGGCTGAAGTAAGAAAGTCGTTACGAGTAATAACACTGAATGTTAATGTATTAAATTCACCAATCAAAAGACACAGATTGGCAGAACGGATAAGAAAATATGATCCACCTATATGCTGTCTACAAGAAACCCACCTTTGACCCAGGGATTCAAGGAGGCTGAAAGTGAATGGCTGGAAAACCATTTTACAAGCTAACAATAGCCAAAAACGGGCATCAGCAGCTATTCTACTATCAGACAAAATAGACTTTAAATGCAAAACTATTGTAAGAGACAAAGATGGACACTACATATTAGTAAAAGGAATAATCTCTCAAGAAGAGAGAACAATCATCAACATTTACACACCTAACCGGGGTGCCTCAAAATACATGCGGCAAACTGGAAAAACTAAGAGGAGAAATAAATGCCTCTACAATTATAGCAGGGGACTTCAACACACCACTATCATCATTAGACAGAACATCTAGACAGAGAATCAATAAAGAAACTAAGGCACTCAACAATACATTAGAAGACCTGGACTTAATAGACATATACAGAACACTACACCCAAATACAGCGGGATATACATTCTTCTCGAGTGCACATGGAACATACTCCAAAATAGACCACATGCTAGGCCACAGAACAACACTCAATGAATTCAGAAAGATTGAGATTATACAAAGTTATTTCTCTGACCACAATGGAATGAAATTGGAAATCACTAAGGGCCAGAGAAACAGGTTAGGCACAAGGATACGGAAGTTATACAACACATTCTTAGACAAACAGTGGGTCAAAGAGGAAATCTCAAAAGAAATCAGTAACTACCTTGAAACTAATGAAAACAACAACACAACATATCAAAACCTATGGGATGCAGCGAGAGCAGTCCTGAGAGGGAAGTTCATAGCCATAAATTCATATATTAAAAAAGAAGAAAGAGCTAAAATTGAAGAACTGCACACTTGGAGGAATTGGAAAAACAACAACAAACTAAACTTAAAGGAAGTAAAAAGAAGGAAATAACAAAGATTAGAGCAGAACTAAATGAAATATAGAATAAGAAAGCACTGGAAACAATAAACAAAACCAAAAGCTGGTTCTTCGAGAACATCAATAAAATCGACAAACCCTTAGCCAGATTAACAAAGAAAAAGAGAGAACAGATGCAAATACATAAAACAAAGAATGAGCAAGGGGATATCACTAATGACCCCACAGAAATAAAGAGCATCATAAGAGGATATTTTGAAAAATTGTATGCCGAGAAGAATGATAATTTAGAGGAAATGGACAAGTTTCTAGAAACCCACAAAAAGCCTACATTGATGAAAGAAGAAATAGATGAACACAACAGTCCAATTACAAGTCAAGAGATAGACTCAGTCATCAACAACCTCCCAACTAAGAATGCCCAGGAGCAGATAGCTTCACAGCTGAATTCTACCAAACATTCCAGAAAGAGCTAACACCAATTCTACTTAAGCTCTTCAAAAAAATAGAAGTTGAATGAATATTGCCTAATGCATTCTATGATGCCAACATTACCGTAGTACCAAAAACAAATAAAGATACCACAAGAAAGGAAAATTACTGACCAATTTCTCTAATGAACGTAGATGCTGAAATCCTCAACAAAACACTTGCTAATCGCATTCAACAACATATCAAAAGGATTATACACCATGACCAAGTGGGTTTCATCCCGGGTATGCAAGGATGGTTCAAAGTAAGAAAATCAATCAATGTAATACACCACATAAACAGATTGAAAGAAAATAATCACATGATCATCTCTATAGATGCAGAAAAAGCATTCGACAAAATACAGCACTCTTTCCTCATAAAAACACTACAAAAGATAGGGATAAATGGAAACTTTCTGAATATGATAAAGGGTATATATAAAAAACCCAAAGCTAACATCATTTTCAACGGTGAAATCCTAAAAGCTTCTCTCTCAGATCGGGAACTAGACAAGGATGCCCCCTATCACCACCCCTATTTAACATTGTCTTAGAAGTACTTGCATGAGCACTGAGGCAAGAAAAGGACACAAAAGGCATCAGATTGGAAAAGAAGATGTAAATATTTCATTATTTACAGATGAAATGATCCTATAGATAGAAAGCCCTGAGAAATCTACAACAAGGCTTCTAGAACTTATAAAGGAGTTCAGTAATGTTGCAGGCTATAAGATCAATGCTCAAAAATCAGTAGCATTTCTGTATACCAATAATGAGGAAACTGAGGAGGAAATTACAAAAAAAAATACCATTTACAATAGTAACTAAAAGAATCAAATACCTAGGAATAAATTTATCTAAAGATATAAAGGACTTTTATACAGAAAACTACACAACACTGTTAAAGGAAATCAAAGATGACTGAAATAAATGGAAAAATATTCTTTGTTCATGGATAGGAAGAATAAACATCATCAAGATGTCTATCCTACCCAAACTAATCTACAGATTTAATGCAATCACAATAAAAGTCAACACTGTATTTTTTAAGGAACTAGAAAAACTAACCACAAAATATATTTGGAGAGGCAAGAGACCCCGAATTGCCAAAGATATATTGAAAAAGAAAAATGAAATTGGAGGTATCACACGACCTGACTTTAAAACATACTACAAAGCTACAGTGATCAAAACTGCGTGGTATTGGCAGAAGGATAGACCTACTGACCAATGGAACCGAATTGAGAGTTCTGATATAGATCCTCGCATATACGGTCATCTGATATTTGACAAGGCCACGAAGCACACTCAGTTGGGAGAGAATGGCCTCTTTAACAAGTGGTGCTTGGAGAACTGGATATCCATATCCAAAAGAATGAGAGAAGAATACCATCTCACACCTTATACAAAAATCAACTCAAGATGGATCAAAGTACTAAATGTAGGAGCCAAAACCATAAAGACCTTGGAAGATAATGTAGGGAAGCATCTACAAGACTTTGTAATAGGAAATGGTTTCATGACCTTCACAGCAAAGCACGAGCAGCAAGAGGAAAAATAGATAAATGGGATCTCATCAAAATTAAAAACTTCTGCACCTCAAAGGATGTTATTAATAATATAAAAAGGCAGCCTACCTGATGGGAGAAAATATTTGACAACCATATATCTGATAGGAGCCTAATATCCTGCATGTATAAAGAAATCCTATACCTTGAAAATAAAAATACAAACAACCCATTTAAAAAATGGGCAAGTGACCTGAAAAGACACTTCTCCAAGGAAGAAATACAAATGGCTAAAAAGCACATGAAAAAATTCTCAACATTGCTTACTATCAGAGAAATGCAAACCAAAGCTACAATGAGATACCATCTTTCACCCATCAGAATGGCAGCTATTAAAAAAACAGGAGAAATTAAATGTTGGAGAGGATGTGGAGGAATAGGAACCCTCATCCATTCCTGGTGGGACTGTGGTATGGTTCAGCCACTGTGGAGCCACTGTGTTTGGTGGTTCCTCAGAAAACTAACAATAGATCTTCCATATGATCCAGCAATTCCACTGCTGGGTATATGCCCAGAAGAACTGAAAGCAAAGACACAAACAGATATATGTACACCAATGTTCATAGTGGCTTTGTTCAGCATTGCCAAAAGTTGGAATCAGCCCCAGTGCCCATCAACAGACGAATGGATAAGCAAAATGTGGTATATACATACAATGGAATATTACTCAGCTGTAAGAAGGAATAAAGTGCTAACACATGCAATAACGTGGATGAATCTTGAAGACCTTATGTTGAGTGAAGCAAGCCAGGCACTGAAGGATGAACATTATATGACCTCACTGATTTGAACTGAGGAAAGTGAGCAGTCTCTGAGAACTATTGTCTGAAAGATAGGTTAACAAGGGAGAGAAAGAGAAGAGCAGGCTTTGAGCCATCACCCATATGGACATAATCTATGGTAAAGGGATAGAGTATATTTGCATCTTGAAGGATAGGACAGATGGGTAGTGATATTACTGGGTTTGGTGGTGCAGCACTGACAGGTGAGTAGATTAGGAAGGGCAGGTTCAAATACCCAGGGCATGTAACTATCAATCTTGACATTCCATGAGTCAAGACAGGGGAGTGTCATATGCCCCAGGGTGTTGGGAATGAAAGAACATTTAAGATCTAATGGGGTATTTAGTGGTCATGGGAAAGGCTTTTCATTACCTTATGGTAATGCACACAGGACATGGTAAATATCATCAAAACTTATTAAACTGTATCATCTAAATTGTAAACTTTGCTGTAAATCATTGACAATGTTTAGTTGTTATATTTTGCTATTTGTATAACAGTTATAACAATGCTAACATCCCCAAAAAAATGGGTGGGGGGCTTTAATATGGGGTGGGGAAGGGGGGATAGTTTGATATCTGGGAATATCTGGTATTCTGTGTGTGACTTTGCTGTGACCTAAAACTTCTTTGAAAATTAAATGAAAATTTGGGAGACACTGGGGATTGAGAGGGAGAAGGTTTCATGGCACACTTGCCATGTGATAACACAGTGATAAAAGGAAAAAAAGAATATATATTTAAAGGCATTTCTTTTGCTTTTTTCCCCATTTTTTTGAATGTCCTAATCCGCTAATTAAATTTTGTTGTGTGTTGTTTTTTGTTTGATTGATTGTTTGTTTTTTTGTTTTTCTTTTTCCTGAGTTTCCTTATGTTTGTCTCTTGCATGTAAGCTTATCATTGTTGTTTCTTTTTCTTATTAATTGTATTAGATTATTTTATGGGCTACATGTTCATGGAAGATTTAGATCACAGAAGTGTTACAACAGGTACTGCAGGGGATTATTGGTGGGGCTTGTCTGGGAGGGGGGATTCTTGGGAGTAAGTACATCTGAATATACATGAAAGATATACACAATTGTTCAAAAGATCAAAGGAAGGGGCATGGTCACAGTGGGTGGACAATCACTCGATAAATGAGGGCATCTGAATTCCTAGCCTGGAGAGCTCTGCCACATTCTCCAAGGGAGCAGCAACAGTCCTCTGAGTGCAGGGACAGTGTCTGTCAAAAGAGGATGGCCCACTGATGAGTTATTTTTATTGATGACTACCCTTATGAGTCTTTGCTCTTGTAACTGAAACTTAGCTTACTATTATAGGGTGCCTAAGGGTTGCCACCTGAGACCCTCCTTGTTGCTCAAATGTGGCCTCTCTCTAAGTCAATCTCAGCATATGAATGCATTACCTTCCCCCCAACGTGGGACATGACTCCCAGCGATGAGCCTCCCTGGCAACGAGGGATTAATGCTAAGTGCCAACTGGCAACACAACTGGAAAAAGACCTTGAATAAAAAGGGGAAAAAGTAAAGACAAGTGAGTTCAAGTGGCTAAGAGACTTCAAAGAGAGTTGGGAGGTCATCCCAGAGGTGACGCTTACACACACCTCGGTGGGAGCTCATAGAACCTCAAAGTGCATATCACCCCACATAGAGGGGCTCCTGAGAGCTCTGGAGACACCCAGGTCCTATATAAGGGAGGATAGCCCCAGAGGCTGACACATTATCAGTGGGCTCGATTTTGGAATCTGTGCTCCTGAGAGTGACAGAATTGGACTCATATAAGTCCTCCCTGCACATGGTTCATCAGTCCCTTCTATTCAAACCTATATGTGATGCTGGAGTTTTTAGGTATACTTCCAGAGACTGGAGCCTCTGGCCTACCTATGTGCCAGGAGTGCCTGGAATCTTGGTGGAGCTGCAACTCCTACCCTACAGCTCAAGGGACTCATCCAAGTCACCTGGTGAGGAGACAGCAATGGGCAACGGCCATCCCAGGGAATGGAGTGGGCCTGCATGTGCAGGCAGGATCATCCCACCCACCATATCCATATAAGCCCTCTCTCACTTGGAGGTGGAGTGGACATCACCATCCCAGTCCCTTCAGGATTGGGGGAAGAACTATGGACTAGAGTGGACTTGATGGTATTCTGTTGTACACATGTCATGATTCTAGCAATGGAAGAAATTATAACAGTGAGGTGGAGCCGGTGGCCACTGGACACTTTCGGGGCAGGGAGGGGATGTGCGGTTGAAATACAGGGGCTTTTTTGAAAAAAAAAAAAAAAAGAAATAGATAAGTAGTAAAAGAATGTAAAAATGCATACTGATAAATAAAATCATATGTATACAAAAAAAAATAGGAGAAACATTATATGTGAGTGTGTGGGTGGTTTACGTGAGAATTCCCTTTATTTTAGGTGTAATTTTTTCAGGAAATGTAAATATAAAACTTCTCTAAAAATAAAGTTTATTATTACAAAATAGCCCCTATAACTAAAAATTAAAAGTCTAAAAATACTCTGGAGGACTTCTTGGAGGACAGAGGGTTAGAGAGACATAGGACTCACTTATCTCCCGTGACAAGCACAAACAGCCTGGAAAAAATATTCTAGAGTATAGAGCAACAGAGGAAGGCTGGAAAACAACCAGAAGAGAGATGGGCAAATGAAAAGAATCTTGATGGGACTTGCCCTGCACTGGCAAACACATTCCAACCAGGGTTTGAACTGAGAGAGCTGTCAAAGTCCACCATCTGCTGATGGACCAAGTAAATACATGTGAGGAAATTAAAAGTAAATAAATGAAAGGCATTCTTGGCCTCTTTACAGCCTCCTTCCCTAAGGCCCTTGGAAGCAAGACCTGCATCCCATTACTGGGAACATGGCTCAGATTTGAGCAACTAAACAGGGATAATCCTAAAGACCTAGAACAGGTTGAAATAAGAATTAAAGAATTGCATTAACACACAGCTTTCTGCCACTAAATTGCTATGCAAGAGAGAGAAATTGAGCATCAGAGTAAACTCACCATTGTAATCATATTCCTAGACATCAGCAAAAAATTACAAACCATACTAAGAAAATGGAAGATATGGCCCAAGCAAAGGAATATATTAAAGCCCCAAATGAGACACAGTTTTTGATACAACTAATCACTGAGGTTCATACAAATCTCCTAAATCAAATCAAAGAGTTGAAAAACAATAAAACTAAACAGATAAAGGCATCAAGAGGACCCAGGGCAAGCACAAAAAAGAATTTGAAATCCTGACAGAAACACAACAGAGCTTATAGGAATGTAAGGCATAATAGGTGAGATAAAAAACATTAAAGATAGGAGTGGATGTGACTCAAGCAGTTAAGTACCTGCTTTCCACGATGGAGGTCCTGGGTTCAGTTCCTGGTGCCTCTTAGAAAAGAAAAGAAAAAAAAAAAAAAAAAGCAAAACAAAGGAGGAAATCCATTCAGGGGAGCCAGCGTGGCCCAGTGGTTGAGCACTGGTTTCCCACATACGATGTCCCAGTTTCAATCCCTCACCCCTGGTACCACCCACCAGAAAAAAACACACACAAAAAGAAGAGGCATAGAACAGCAGACCCGAAATTATAGAAGAAAGAATAAGTGATGCAGAAGACAGAATATCTAATTTGAAGAAAGAGAAAAGAGAGAGGAAACAATGGAAAGAATTGAGCTGGGTGTCAGGGAGTTGAAAGGTAACACAAAGAATGATGACATACATTTCATAGGAATTCCAGAGGGAGAAGAGAAGGGAAAAGGGGCAGAAAGAATATTTGAGGAAATAATGGCTGAAAAATCCCCAACTTTCATAAAAGAAATGAATTTACATATAAAAGAAGCACAGCATATCCCAGTGAGAATTAATTTGAATAGACATACTCCAAGATACATACTACTCAGAATGTCAAATGTCAAAGGCAAAATGAAAATTCTGAGAACAGCAAAGGAGAAGCAAACCATGATAAACAAGAGATGCTCAGTAAGACTTAGTGAGGATTTCTCATCAGATCATGGAGGCAAGAAGACAATGGTATGATATAATTAAGATGCCAAAAGTGAAAAACTGCCAACTGAGAATCTTTATCCAGCAAAATTGATTCAAATATGAAAGTGAATTTAAAATATCCACAAATAAGTGAAATTAAGAGAGTTCATATAAAAAAAAAATGCACCTTTGCAGAAAGTATTAAAGGGAGCCATAAAGCCTGAAAGACAAGAGAGAGAGGGTTGGAGGAGAGGGTAGAAGGCAAGGATACAAATCAGTGAAAGTGAAAGCTTGGAAAAAAGATATTCCATGCAAACTATAACCAAAAAAGAGCAGGGATGGCTATACTATCAGATAAAACTGAATTTAAATGAAAAAAGTTATACAATATGAAGAAGGCCACTACATATATAAAAGATACAATCCACCAAGAAGAAGTGGGAGTCATAAAGATCAACCAGGTTGCCCCCAGAATATATGAGGCAAACTCTGGCAAAACTGAAGGGAGAAATAGACATCTTACAATAATATTTGAAGACTTCAATGAACCATTCACATATTAGATAAACACCTAGACAGAATATCAACTATGAAACAGAGAAGGAGAATAATATTATAAATGAGCTAGACCTAACAGACATATACAGAACTTTGCATCCCGAATCAGTGGGTAATACAAACTTCACAAGTGCTCATGGATCTTTCTCCAGGTTAGATCACATGTTGGGTAACAAAGCAGGTCTCAATAAATAAAAAAAAAATTCAAATTATACAAAGCACCTTCTCAGATGATAATTGAATGAAGCTGGAAATCAATAGTAGATGGGAACGGATAAAATATGCAAATTTTTGGAGGCCAAACAATCAGTAGGTCAAATAAAAAATTGTAAGAGAAATTAGTAAGTATCTCAAAATGAATGAAAATGAGAACACAGCATATCAAAACTTATGGGATACAGTAAAGGCAGTGATGTAAGGGAAATTAATAGCCCTAAATTCTTATATTAAAAAAAAAAAAGAACTAAAATCAAATACCTAACTGAACACCTGGAATAAATAGAAAAGGAACAGCAAACCAACCCCAAAGCAAGCAGAAAAAAAGAATCAAAGATTGGAGGAGAAATAAATGATATTGAGAACAAAAATAAATAAAAGAAAATCAACAAAATGGAAAGCTCGTTCTTTGAGAAGATGAACAAAATTTACAAACCACTAGTTAGACTAACAAAGAAAATAAAAGAGAAGATGCAAATAAATAAAATCAGAAATGAAAGGATTGGAAGGATTACAGTCCACACCAAGAAACAGGAAGAAATGGCCCAGGTAAAAGAAAAAGATAGGCCTGCAGATGACATAAAGGAGTTGAGACAACTAATGATAGATGTTCAAACAAATCTCCTTAATAAATTAACTGAGATAGCTCAAGAGATTAAAGTTATTAAGAAGACATTGGATGAACACAAAGAAAAATTTGAAAGCATGCATAGAAAAACAGCAGATCTTATAGGAATGAAAGGTGCAATAAATGAAATAAAAAAAATACACTGGAATCATATAATAGCAGATTTGAGGAGACAGAAGAAAAGATTGGTGAGTTTGAAAAAATGGCCTCCGAAAGCAAACATACAAAAGAACAATTGAAAAAAAGAATGGAAACATTGAACAAGTTCTCAGGGAACACAATGACAGCAAGAAATGTGCAGACATGCATGTCATGGGTGTCCCAAAAAGAGAAGAAAAGGAAAAAGGGGCAGAAGGAATATTTGAAGAAATAAAGGTAGAACATTTCCCAACCCTATTGAAGGACATGGATATCCATGTCTAAGAAGTACAATGTACTCCCATTCAAATAAATCCAAATAGATGAACTCCAAGACATTATAATCCAAATGCCAAATGCCAAAGACAAAAAGAGAATTCTGAGAACAGCAAGAGGAAAGTAATGCATAACATATAAGTGATACCCAATAAGATTGAGTGCTGATTTCTCATCAGAAACCATAGAGGCAAGAAGACAGTGGTATGATATATTTAAGGTACTGCAAGAGAAAATCTTCCAGCCAAGAATCTTATATCCCACAAGATTGTCTTTCAAAAATGAGGCTGAGTTTAGAATATTCACAGATAAACAGAAACTGAGACTGTTTGTAATCAAAAGGCTGTCTTTGCAGGAAATTCTAAAGGGTGTGCTATAGTCTGTAAAGAAAAGAAAGGTGAGAGAGGCTTGGAAGAGAGTCTAGAAATGAAGACAATATCAGTAAAAGTAACTAAAAGTCTCAAAAGAGTGGTGAAAATAACATATGACAGAAAAAAAAACAAAGATAAAAATTTGTGAAATAAAAACTGCCTTTACATTGAATGTTAATGGATTAAACTCCCCAATCAAAAGACACAGACTGGCAGAATGGATAAGAAAATATGAGCCACTTACATGCTGTCTGCAAGAAACTCACCTTAGACCCAAGAATACCAATAGATTGAAAGTGAAAGGCTGGAAAAATATATTCCACACACACAGTAACCAAAAAAAAAAAAAAAAAAAAGAAAAGAAAACCAGAGTAGCTATACTTATATCAGATGAAATAGACTTTAAAAGACACTAGTGGGAAGTGGATGTGGCTCAAGCAATTGGGCTCCCATCTACCATATTGAAGGTCCAGGGTTTTATTCCCAGGGCTTCCTGCTGAAAAACAAGCTGGCCTATGTGGCAAGCTGGCCTACACAGTAGTGCTGGCCCATGCAGGAGTGCTGGCCCATGTGGAGAGATAGCTCAGCAAGATGACACAACAAAAAAAAAAGACACAGAAGAGAGACAATAAGAGACACAGCAGATCAGGGAGCTGAGGTGCTGCAAGAGATTGAGGAGACTCTCTCCACTCTGGAAGGTCCCAGGATCGGTTCCCAGTGCCACCTAAAGAGAAGACAAGCAGACCCAGAAGAATACACAGAGAGCAGACAGTGAGCACAAAAGCAATGGGAGGGGGGGAATAAATAAATAAATAATCATTTTTTAAAAAACACTAGTAACACAGAATCTGAGGAGGAAGTCAGGAAAAAATTCCATTTACAATAGTGACAAAAAGAATCAAGTATTAAGACTACACTTAACCAAAGAGGTAAAGCACTTGTATTCAGAAACTTACAACTTATTGTCAAAAGAAATCAAGATGTAAATAGTTGGAAGAGCATTCCACATTCACAGATTGGAAGACTAAATATCATTAAGATGTCAATTCTACCCAAATTGATATACAGATTCAATGCAATCACAATAAAAATTTCACCACCATTTTTTTTTTTAAAGATTTTATTTATTTATTCATTTATCCTCCCCTTGCTGCTTGTGCTCGCTGGGTCAGCTAACCACGCCATGTGGGCGGGCTTGCCTTCACCAGGAAGCCCGGGGAACCAAACCCGGGGCCTCCCATATGGTAAACGGGAGCCCTACTGATTGAGCCACAGCCGCTTCCCATCCATTTTTTAAAATAAATGGAATACATGATTATCAAATTTATTTGGAAGGGTACAAATAGCCAGTAACATCTTAAAAAGGAAAAGTGAAGTTAGAGGACTCACTTCCAGACTTTAAATCATATTACCTAGCTACAGTGGTTAAAAACAGCATGGTACTGGCATAAAGACAGACACATAGACCAATGGAACCAAATTGATGGTTCAGAAACAGACCCTCACATCTATGGCCAAGTGATTTTTGACAAGCCTGTCAAACCCACCCAGCTCAGGCAGAACAGTCTATTCAACAAATGGTGCTGAGAGAACTGGAAATCCACAGCCAAAAGAAGGAAAAGGGACTGCTATCTCACACTTTATAAAAAAATTAACTAAAAATGGATCAAAAGCATAAATATAAAAGCAAGAACCATAAACCTTCCAGAAGAAAATGTGGAAAATATCTTCAAGCCCTGGTGGTAGGTGGTGGATACTTAAGGGAGATGAGAAGAGGACTGAGATGATCCACTGATGTTTAATGTAAGTAGAAGTTTTAATTAACTTTATTGTAAAAGTATGGAAATGAATAGAGTTGATGGTAACAGGTTATAGTGAGTAACAGCTGGTTTATAAATTGGAATGTGGCTGAAAAGGGTAGTCTAGGGATATAAATGCCAATTGAAAGAAAGCTAGAGAATAATCTAGGGACAGAATAACACAATGAACTAAGAGGTGGATACGAATTGTGGTTGATGGTACAGATGCAAGAGTGTCTTTTGTGAGCTAGAGCAGATATACATCACTATTGCAGGGTGGTGCAAATGTGGAGAAGCATGGGAAGCATATAACTGGATTGATCTATGGACTGTGGTTAACAGTATTAATGTAATATCCATGCATCTTTGCCAAAGATGTACTATGTTGACAATGGGGGAGTATGGAAAAAAGTGTGCCAAATGTATGCTATGGACCTGATAATAGTCTGATGATATTATCTCATAATCTGTAACAAATGTTCCACCACTGTGTGGTGTGTTGATAGAGGGGTGTTGTATGGGAACTCTGCACATGCACATGATTGTTTTGTAAGTTTGCATCTTCCGACATAAAAATATATATTAAATATAATAATAGCGTGGGTTGGGGGACAAACACACCAATTGTAAGATAAGGACTATAGTTAGTAAGATTTTGATGATATTCTTTCATAATTTGTATCAAATGCCTCATGACAATGCAAGGTGTTGCTGGTGGGTTGATGTATGGGAACCCTTTATGATGTTATGCATGTTTGCTTTGTAAGTTCAAAACTTTTACTATATACTTATTGTTTATGTATGTTCATATATAAAAGATATAAAAATAATAATAATAGGGTGGGTTGGGGAAAAATACACCAAATGTAAGATACTTTGATTGGTAGTAATATTTTGGGGATGCTCTTTAATCATTAGTTTAAAATGTTTTCCAACAATGCAAGATATTGTTAGTAGAGTGAAGTTTGAGAGTCCTGTGTGATGTTATGCATGTTTGTGTTCTAAGTTCACAACTATTAATATACACTTATTGTTTATGTATGTTTATGTATGAGTGATATACTTCAATAAGTTAAAAAACCACTATATTTCTTTCATATGTTTAAATGTATTATATTTATGTATTATAAAGTCAATCAAGTAAATATGAGAAATGATGAGCTACTTCTTAAGGGATAAAGTTTTAAACTTCCTAGAAGGACATGAAAGAAGATCTAAATAAAATATCTATCATGTCCATTGATAGGAAGTCTATATTAGAAATAGGTTACTTTGTTCCAAATTACTCTATAAATTGAATAAAGTTCCAACCAAATTTCAGAAGGATTTTTAAAATGGAAAACTGGATAGTGACCCTCAGATCCATATGGAAGACTTCAGCTTCAAGACATGCCAAAATGATTGGCTCCAGATTTACCCTACCATTCTAAAAAAAAAGGACAATTAGGCAAAATATATTAAACAACTGTTTTAAGACATTGGAAAAAACTTTGAGACAAGGAAAGGAAATAAATGTGATGACTGCTATTATTGCTCTGGCTTTTAACCTGGAAGCACACTCAAAAATGTACCATAGGGAGAGGAAACAATCGATTAGTCCACTGGTCTCACTTAGTGAAGGAGATTGATATCAGAGTTTCCTGGGCCTGTGGCAACTGGAATTTTCATGTAAGAGTACCAGAAAAGATGGAGGTTCACAGAAAATGTTCTAGAAATGTAAATAGGGTTACCTTTGGTATGTGACATATAATGAAATGCCTTAAGACTGCAAAGAAGTACTAGGCACTTGTAAGAGGGAAAATTCTCAGAGTTACACACTGCCGAGAGACATTTCAGTTCTGACCAGACAGAGAAGAGATGACTCATTGAACACCCAGACCATTAATTAGAAACCCCAGAAAGTAAACAACTTAGAATTATGAATTAACTATGCCTAGAATGAAGGTGCTCTGGGTCTGCCTATCAAAGCCTATCAATAAGCCCAGAAAAGGTAAAGTTGCAAATAACTTAACTTCCTCCAAAACAATTGTCAACACTCATTAAGAGAAGACAACAGAAATTCAGATATTCAAAATGTAACATTTACAATGCTCAGCCTCTGTAGCACTTGGCATTGTTCATGAATTCCAAAAATAATATTGGATTATGTTTGTAAACTCATCTGTTCCTCTGGGTGTATTGCACTTTGATTGTGTTAAATTTAGAGGTTTCACTTTTACTTGATTAAATTAAAATTAGAGATTTGATTCAGCCATGTCAGTAGGATGTTGAGTCCCCATAACCTTGGTGGGCAGGAACTCACAGAGAAAATGGCACAGCAGAGGAGAGAGTTTGAGTTTTGATGCTGGAGCACCAGGAAGTAAATACACAGAGAAGTAGATATGTGAGGAAAGAGAGAAGTCTCCATTAGACACAGCAGAGACCACAGGAAGAGAATGAGCCTGATAGGCTACAGCTTGTGAAGAGAGCAGAGCAGCTGAGTTCAGAAAGAAATGAGACCTGGGGAGAGAGTCAAGCCTTATGCTAACCTACAGCTGAGAACAGTAGGAGCAGGGACCGTGGAGCCTTAGGAGGAAGAGGAAGGCTGAACCCTCTCAGAGACTAGATGCCATCTTGTGCCAACACATGCAACTGACTTTGGGGAAGGAAGTAACTTACACTTTATGGCCTTGTGACTGTAAGCTTCTACCGCATATAAATGCTCTATATAAAAACCAACAGAGTTCTGGTACTTTGCATTAACATCTCTTTGCCTTTCTAATACATCATCCAATACAACTTACTAACATGAGAACAAGGAAAATATGACATAAACCAGGAGAAAAATAAATCAATAGAAACAGACCAATCAATGACAGACAAGATAGAATTAGCAGAGAAGAATTTTTAAATGGTATTTAAAATCATGTTAAAGGTTATAAAATAATACATGGAGGAGGTGGATATGGCTCTAGTGTTTGACTGCCTCCTTCCCACATGGGAGGTCCTGGGTTCAATCCCCCCGGCATCCTAAAAAGGTAGACACAGTAACTGCATGCTTGTTGGTGGGTACCCAGTTCCTTGTGTTTGAATCTATCTGGAAGACATGAGCTCCAGTGCTGAAGATGAGTTGTTCCCCCATTTTGCCCAATTAAAATTTGTTCTGATTTCTCTATCTGCTATTTCGCAGTTGCTTTCCACCCACTCCACCAACCGCCACACCCACCCCCCCGCACTCCCCTAGGCCCAGAATCCTTTTCTGGAGGTATTTTGATGTTGTTGAAAATTCAACTCAGTATGAGAGAGAAATGACTTCTCTCTCATAAATACCAAAATGTTCAAACAAACTGAGGTGGCATTTGTTTATTAGAGTTCAAATGCTTTGAGGAGGATATAGCGGTCAATTCTATTCCACAAACGGGTTTACATGTAGGCAAACACAGAATCCAGCTTCACGGAGTCCAATAAAAAAGGAGTTCGCTGGTGATTTCGCTCATGTCCTCCTCAACACTCCGGAAGAACCAAGTAACTCGGCCTTTCCAGTGCTACTAAACATATGGGTTCAAATTTCTCCGCACCAGGTCCCTGAGGGTGGAGGGTGGAGGCAACCCGTCGTGCACATTAAAGATCTCTACATGAAAACAAAAGTTCCCCAAAGCGACAATGCCAGTGCTTCTCTGCGCTCACATTAGAAAAAAATTATAGAGAAAAAATCTCCCCAAAGTGCAAATCCGGCCGCTCGCGATGTGCACAACACACCACATTGGCATCTGTCTTTTGAGAGGAGGAGGGGAGGAGGAAGAGAAGCCTGGGCAGAGTCGATTAATTGTCTGTAGGAGAATAAACGGAGCTATTTCCAGGCTGGCAGCAGGCTGGGGGAGCAACACACACGGAGGAGCAAGGAGCATGGACCCGATCCCACCTCCCTCAGCCCCTTCCCGCCCCCCCCGCCACGGAACACAATGGACCCCGGCTCGCGCCTGTCCCTGCATTCCCGGCTGCCCTCTTCTGTGAGCGCCACAGGTCTGAGGCCTTGTCGAATGAGAATGAATGAATCAGAGCCGAGCCCCAGGCTTCCACAAGAACTGGGCCCCCAGCGCCCAGAAGGACCAAGCGGCGACGGCGGAGGGAGTTGAAGGGGGTATGGGCCCCTGCCGGAGCTCAGGCAGGCGGCTACTCCTACGTCGGGGACAGGGGACTCGAAGTCGCGGGAGAGCTGTCGCTCCGGCCCCCACCCCACCTCCTTGCTTCTCACTCTCAGTGCAGCCGCCATGTGCCGCCTCAGATTCCCGGGCCGCCGCCGCGTCCGCACACTTCCATTATCTCCTGCCTCCGCCGGCCTCCAGCTCCTGCTCCACAGAACAGCGCTGGTTCCGGAAGCCTGAAACCAGCCGCTGCCTCACCCTCCACCATCCCTGATCAGCGCCGTGGGTGTGAGGCAGCAGAGCCAACATTATACTTTTTAACTTCACAAAAATCTGCCGAAGTATCAAATAGACTGTCAAGCAAAGCTTTGCCTCTTACAGACTTTTGAGTGGGAGATATTTTGTGTATCTCTGTTGCCAATTCATACCAAGAACTATCAATGCCCTCTTGATCATTGGAAATAGTCATTAGTGCCTTTAAACATAATCAGATTAGAGAACCAATTCCTAAAACTCCGGAACCAACTCAGAAATCTCATCCGTAATATGCTATTACAAATACTACACTTGGTATCAAAATCTTTAGTAGTCAGGGATTTCCAGAGAAACGGACCTGACACAATATGTGTGTGTGTGTGTATGTGTACATTCTCTATACATACACAGTACATACATACATATTTATAAAGAGATTTATTACAGGAATTTATTATAGGAATTGGCTCAAGTGACCATGGGGATTTGCAAGTATGAATTCCATTGGAAACTGATGAAAATGAAGTTGAATTCCCAAGAAGATTGCCTGCTGAATTACAGGGAAATTCTCTTTCTGACATTTGAAATAATCAGTTCTCACTTTAAGACCACCAATTGATTGAAAGAGGAGATTTCCCTCACTGATAAGACACTCTACTTTGTAAATTATTTATGCAATCAACCATAGATGAGATGTAATCACCTGAATATAACTGTAAATCTTTGAAATACCCTCACAATAACAATCAGGTTAGCACTTGCTTGACCAAACAACTGGGCACCATAACCTAGTCAATTTCATACATGAATTTAACCATCACACTCATAAAAGGAGAAATAGATAATCTGAGTAGGCTTATCTCTATTAAACTAAGCCAACAATTATTACACTTCCAAAACAGAAAGCACCATACCCACATGATTTCCTTGGTGAATTCTACCAAAAAATTGAAGTAAAGATACCAATCCTTACAATCTCTTCCAGAAAAAAAGAAGCAGGGAGAAAACTTCCTAACTCATTCTATGAGATGAGAATTATACCAGTTCAAAATCCAGACAAAGATATCACTATGCAGGAAAATTACAAATCATATTTCCCATGAACATAGATGCAAAAATCCTCAACAAAACATTTACAAATCTAATCCAATAATATGTTAATATAATTATACACCACAACCAATGGCATTTATTCCAGATAATGAAGACTGACTTAATATTCAAAAATGAATTAATATAATCTAATGCATCAATAAACTAAAGAAGAACAATCATATGATCACCTGTAGAAGCAGAGACAGCATTTGACACTATTGAACACTAGAATTGAACACAATCAGCACACTAGGAATAGAGGGGAAATTCCTCAACCTGATAACTGGCTTCTATAGATAACCTAGAAATAGCATCATACTTATTGGGGAGAAATTAGATGTTTTCACCCTGAGTCCAGGAACAAGGCAAGGGTGGCCCCTGTCACCACACTCATTCAATATCGTATGGAAATCCTAGGTAGTAAAATAAGAAAAGAAATTGAAACAGACAATATACAGATTAGGAAGGGAGAAATAAAACTGTCTTTGTTCACATATGATATGACTTTCTATGAAGAAAATCCCAAAAAATTGATTAAAAACTCCAGAAACTAATAAGAGATAGGGCAAGTTTGCAGGATACAAAGCTAATAAGCAAAATTCAGTTGATTTCCTATATACCAGCAATGAACAATTGGAATTTGAAGTGAAAAACTTAACACCATTTACTTAAGCACTAAAAAAAATAGATAAAAGCCTTAAAAATATGTACAAGGTATATTGTGAGGGAAACTACAAAACTTTGTGGAAAGAAATCAGAGAAAATCTAAATAAATGGAGATATAGTCAATTCATGATTTGGAAGAATTAAAGTAATAAATATGTCACTTCCTTCCCAGTTGAGCTATAGATGCAATGGCATTGCAATAAAAATTCCCACAAGTTATTTTGTAAATTATGACAAACTGATTCTAAAGATTATATAGAATGATAAAATACTCAGAATTTCCAACACAATAATGAAGAAAATCAGAGGACTGAAACTACCTGACCTCAAGACTTACTATAAATCTACAGTTATTATGAAAGAGTGACATTATTGTGATAGAAAATATATCAATGGTATAGAATAGAGAGTCCAAAAATAGGCCCACACAAAGTAGTTAACTGATCTTTGACAATGAGCAAAGACAATTGATTGGTTAAAACATAATATTTTCAATGAGTGTTGTTAGAACAAATGGACATAAATGTGAGAAAAATCAGTCTAGAAACAGTCTTTACATTTTTCACAAAATTTTTTATTCAATATGGATTCTATACCTAATTTAAAATGCAAAACTATCAGCATCTAGATTATAATATTGAAGAAAATATAGGTGACCTTGACTTCAACAATGGCATTTTAGGGAAAAAGAAGCAAACCCTACTAAAGAAAAACAAAAAAAGTTAAGTTGGACAATGAACACTTCTATAACTTCCAGGGTGATGAAGGATTAGAGAGACACAAGAATCACTTCTTTCCCCCAAAAAATAGCTGCAAGACAGGCAAAAATAGCTGAAAAATATTTTAGGGTTTAGGACACTAAGGGAAGGCTGTACAACCAGTCTGAAAAGAGAGGAACAATGGAAAAGAATCTCGGTGAGAAAACCCTGAGTAAATTTTGCAGGTGAAGCTGCCAGCATCCATCCCCCCCATGCTTGAAGCAGACAGCTTTGAAGTATCCTGACTCTGGCTGGCAGCTATGGATGGAGGAGCCACAGGGTTCCACCTCCACAGGAAAAGGAAGAGAGAGAGAGATGCAGTCTAAGGCTGATTCAGTTTTTGGCCAACGATTTTAATCTTCTGCATCCCATGAGCCCTTACAGACTAGGTGGGATGGTGCAACTCTTTGTCCTCAGAACCAGCAAGTGATGAAAGAGATCCAACTCTCACAAAAACCCACCTTACTGACCAGGACTGGTTGATGATGACATAGAGGTGAGTGAAAATATTTCCCACTGGGAAAAGGGGTGTCAGCAAAGATTGGAAACAGCCTCAGAAAAAGTGTGATTTACAAGGCTCTGAATAGCCTGGAGGCAGGATTTTCTGTCACATTGCTTTGGTTAGTGTTGCAGTGAACACATTCTGACCAAGGTTTGAACTGACAGCATTGTCAATGAGCACCACCTGCTGGCATGCTAAGGAAGTGCATTAAAAGTAAATAAGAGGCTTTTTTCTGGCCTTTACAGGCTCCCTCCCTAAGGAACTTGGAAGTGGGTGTACAACCCATTACCGAGTCCATGGTCCAATTTTGAGCAGTTAAACAGGTATAATCCTAAAGAACTAGGACATGTTGAGCCAAGAACCAAATAGCAGCAGTAACAAAGAGCCTTCCAACACTAAAACCCTACACACAGAGAGAAATTGAGCATCAGAGTAAACTCATCATCATAATCAGATGCTTAGACATCAACAAAAATTACAAGCCATACTAATAAGATGGAAGATATTACTCAAGCAAAGGAATATATCAGAGCTCCAAATGAGACACAGGATTTGAGGCAACTAATCAAAGAGGTTCATACAAATTTCCTAAATCAAATCAAGTTGAAATACAATAAGGCTAAAGAGATAAAGGCCATCAAGAGGAAACAGAGAGAGCACAAAGAGGAATTTGAAAACTTGAATAGAAAAATAACAGAGCTTATAGGAATGAAAAACATGATTGTTGAGATCAAAAACACCAAAAAGGCACACAGTACTGGAGTCAAATGATAAAAGAAAGAATAAGTGAGGCAGAAGACAGAACAGCTGAAATTGAAGAGGGAGAAGAACAGAGAAAGAAGAGAATGAAAAGTTGAGCAGGGGATCAGGGAGTTGACAAACAACATGAAGCATAACAACAAGATGGGAGTCCAGAAGGAGAAGAGAAGGGAAAGGGGGTAGAAAGAGGATTTTAGGAAATAATGGCTGAAAATTACTCAAGTCTCATGAAAGAAATGAATTTACATGTCCAAGAAGCAGAGTGTACCTCAATCAGAATAAACTTGAATAGATCTACTCTGAGACACATACTACTCAGAGACTTAAATGCCAAAGACAAAGAGAAAATTCTGAGAACAGCAAGAGAGAAGCAAACCATACCTACAAGGGGTGTCCAGTAAGACTTAGTATGGCTTTTTCATCAGAAAACATAGAGACAAGAAGACAGTGGTATGATATGATTAGGATACAGAAAGAGAAAAGTGCCAGCTGAGAATTCTCTATCAAACAAAACTGCTCCAAATTTGAAGGTGAGTTTAAAATATTCACAAATAAATGCTACCATAAGCACAGCTATCTCCAAATGAAGGACCACCCAATCCAGCACCACAAAGGAGAAACATATCTCTCAGTGAGAAAGTGATTTATTGCCAGTGCACAAGCAAGGAACTGGGGGAATCTCCCCCAAATCAGTCCAAAGTGAGAATGGGAGTGAGGGTTTTTATAGGCAAAGGAGTGGGGCAGGGGAGAAAAACAAGTGGTGCCAGCAGTCTTGTGAGGAGGCTATGTGCCATTTCCCAGTCCTGCATTGTCTCAAGCACATCAAATGTATCCTTGGTTTCATTGACTAACTAACCACAGTTTAGCAAGGTTTTCATAACTTGTTTCCACCCAATTGCTCAAGGATATCAAGCTTTTATGTTTCTCAGGAAAATTAGAGATTTATTTGGACATAAAGTGCTCCTGACACCATTCTGTCTGGTTTTACTTTGGTATGTTATCTTATTCCAGTAAGCAAAACTGAGAAGTTCTGGCTAATATCCTTCAAAGAACTAAGTACAAAGATTAAACTTCTAAAATTAGATTAATGAAAACCAGCTCAACTAGTGAATTAGAATTTTCAGAACTTATGTGAAGAAATGTTTTGTAAGCATATTTTCCAGCTATCTTAAACAGAAACTAAGAGATTTCATAAAAAATTATCTGACTTTGCAGGAAGCATTAAAGGGAGCCCTACATCCCCAAAGAAAAAGTCAGGAGAGAGATGCTTGGAGGAGACTATAGAATGGAAGACTATCAGAAAGGATAGACAAAAGAGTAAAAGGAGACAAAAATAAGATATGACATATGAAAGCCAAAGAGTAAAATGGTGGAATTAAGTAATGCATTAACAGTAATATCATTGAATTTGAATGGATTAAACACCACAATCAAAAGCTATAGAGTGACAGAGTGGATTAAAAAATGAGCCATACTTAAGATGTCCAGACTCACCTTAGATCCAGGGATACAAATCAGCTAAAATTGAAAGGTTGGAAAAAGATATTCCATGTAACCAAAAAAGAGCTGAAGTATCTATACTAATATAGGACAAAACAAGACATTAAATGCAAAAAAAAAAAAAAAAAAGGTATATGATGTAATATTTATGTAATCTAAGTATCTTTTAAAAAATAAAAAATATATATTAAAAAAATTTAAAAATAGAAAAAAAGGAATATGAGTTGCAGAAGGCCATTATATATTAATTAAAGGGACAATCCACCAGGAAGAAATAACAGTCATAAATAACTATGTACTTAACCAGGGTGCTCCAAATTATATGAGGCAAACTCTGGCAAAACTGAAGGGAAAAAAGTGAATAGAAACAAACAAACCTGAGTTCTTCATCTCTAATATTTTATGCATACCCATTCTTCTGAGAAAATGCAAGAGAATTGCTCTGACAGATGACAGAAATCCTTAGAGATGCAGAGCCAGCAACACAAACTACTTCCTAATAGTGAACACATTAGCTGAAATAAACCACATCTTATTCTGACAGTTCTCCACATATGATATATGTGGCTAAGATTATTAGTTACTTGGAGCTACCAAAGAAATAAATGTTGGAAAAAATGGGATAAATAATACAAATAATAAAAATCAAAACTTGTTAGAAGAAGCAATGGAAGTCAAAATGAAAAAAAAAAAATGAAGGGAGAAACAGACATCTCTAAAATAATAGTTGGAGACTTCAACACACCACTTACATAATTTAATAGAACATCTAGACAGAAGATCAGCAAAGAAACAGGGACTGTGAGCAATCTGATAAATGAGCTTGACATAACAGACATATACAGAATATTGCATCACAAATCACTAGGTTATGCATTCTTCTCAAGTGCTCATAGATTTTCTCCAAGATGTACCACATGTTGAGTCACAAAGCAGAATCAATAAATATAAAAAGATTGAAATTATACAAAGCAACTTCTCACATCATAATGGAATGAAGCTTGAACACATAATAGATGGGACAGGGAAAATTCAAAAGTGTGTGGAGGCTAAACATATAATCCTAAACAATCAATGTGTCAAAGAAGAAATTGCCATAGAAACTTGTAAATACCTTGAGATGAATGAAAATTAAAACACAACTTCTCATAACTTACAGGATACAATAAAGGCAGAGATGAGAGGGAAATTTATAGTCCTAAATGCTTATTTTAACAAATAAGAAAGAGCTAAAATCAAAGAACTAACTGAACACCTGGAGAAACTAGAAAAAGAAGGGCAAACTAATCCCAAAGCAAGCAGGAGGAAATTAGCCGTACTAAAAAAATGGAAGAAGTGGCCCAAGCAAAGAAATATATCAAAGGACCACATGAGACACAGGATTTGAGACAGCTAATCCATGAGATTCGTGCAAATTTCAAAATCAAATTAATGAGTTGAAAGATAATACAGCTAAAGAGATAAAGGGCATCAAGAAGACGCTGAGCAATCACAAAGGAGAATTTGAAAACCTGAATAGAAAAATAACAGAGCCCATGGGAATGAAAGACATATTATGGTGAGATCAAAAATATATTGGAGGCATAAAGAGCATACACGAAATGATAGAAGAAAGAATAAGTGATATAGAAGACAGATGAGATGAAAGAGAAGAATAGAGACATAAAAGAATGGGAAAAACTGAGCAGGGGTTCAGGCAGATGAATGATAACATGAAGTTAAACAACATATGTGTCATGGGATTTCCAGAAGGAGAAGAGAATGGAAAAGGGGCAGAAAGAGGATTTGAGAAATAATGCCTGAAAATTTCCAAATGCTTATGAAAGAATTGAATTTACATGTCCAAGAAGTGCAGAATACCACAATCAGAATAAATCTGAACAGACCTACTCTGAGACACATACTACTCAGAATGTCAAATGCCAAAGATAAAGAGAAAATTCTGAGAGCAGCAAAGGAGAAGAAAAACATCACATACAAGAGACAACTAATAAGACTTAGTGTGGATTTCTCATTGGAAAACATGGGGGCAAGAACATAGTGGTATGATATAATTAGGATACTGAAAGAGAAAAATCACCAGCTGAGAATTCTTTATCTGCTGAAATTGGCCTTCAAATATGAAAATGAGTTTAAAATATTCACAAATAAACAGAAACTTAGAGAATTCATAAGGAAGAATCCACCTTTGCAGGAAATATTAAAGGGAGACTTGTGGCTTGAAAGAAAAAGACAGGAGAGAGTGACTTGGAGTGTAGAAGGCAAGAATAGAAGAAAGGATAACCAAAAGCATAAAAAGACAAAAATAAGACATGGCATATGAAAAACAAAGAATAAAATGGTAGAAGTAAATAATGCATTTACAGTAACATCATTGAATGTGAATGGATTAAACTCCCCAATCAAAAGATATAGGCTTATGGTCAAGTGATTGTTGACAAGCAGATCAAACCCACCTAGCTCTGGCAGAGCAGTCTATTCAACAAATGGTGCTGAGGTAACTGGATAATCCCAGCTAAAATAAAGAAACAGGACCCCTATCTTGCTCCTTATACAAAAATTAACTCAAAATGGATCAAAGACCAAAATATAAAAGCAAGAACCATAAAGCTCCTAGAAAAAAAAATGTTGGAAAACATTTTTATGACCTGATGGTAGGTGGTAGATTCTTAAATCTTACACCTAAAGCATGAGCCTTGAAATAAAACGTGGATTAATGGGATCTCCTTAAACTTAAACACTCCTGAGCTACAAAGGACTTTGTCAAGAAGGTGAAAAAGCAGCCAGCCCATTCGATGGGCAAAAATATTTGGAAGCTACATATCTGATAAGGGTTTCATTTCCAGTCTATATAAAGATATCATACAACTCAACATTTAAAGTGCAAGCAATCCAATTAAAACATGGGCAAATGATTTAAACAGACATTTCTCCAAAGAGGGAATACAAGTTGCCAAAAAGCATATGAAAAAAATGTTCAATATTACTAGTAATTAGGGAAATGCAAATCAAAATGATGAGATATCATCTTACACCACATAGAATGGCCATTATTTAAAAAGCAGGAAACAAAAAGTGCTGGAGAGGATTTGGAGAAATAGGAACACTCTTCACCTCTGATGAGATTGTAAAATGGTGCAGCCTCTGTGGAAGACAGTTTGGCACTCCCTCAGGAAGCCAAATATAGAAGCGCCATGTGACTCAGCAATTCCTCTACTAGGAATATATCCAGAAGAACTGATAACTGTGATATGAGTAGTCATTGTACACCGATGTTCATGGTGGAATTATTCACATTTGTCAAAAGATGGAAGCAACCCATGTCCATCAACCAGTGAATGGATAAGCAAAATGTGGTATATATATGATTGAATACTATGCTGCAGTAAGAAGAAATGAATTTGGGACACAATTGATAACATGGATGAATCCTGAAGACATTATGCTAAGTGAGGTAAGCCAGACACAAAATGACAAATATTTCATGGTCTCATTAATATGAACTAAATGTGAAGAATAAATGTATGGAGTTAAAACTTGGAGTATACATTATTAGGAGATAGGAGGGCTGAGAAGGCCTACTGATGCTTAATACATGTAGAAGTTTTAATTAATGTTGCTGTAAAAGTGTGGAAATGTATAGAGTTGATGGTAATACATAATGAGTAGCAGCTGGTTTATAAATGGGAATGAGGCTGGGAAGGTAGTCTAGGGATATAAATGTCAATTGAAAGAAAGTTGAAGAATAATTTAGGGAGTGAATAACACCGCAGACCCAGAGGTGGATAAGAATTGTGGTTGAGGATACAGATGCAAGAGTGTTCTTCTGTGAGCAAGAGTGGATGTACATCACTATTGCAGGGTGGTGGGAATGTGGAGAAGCATGGGAAAAATACAACTGGTGTGACCTATGAACTGTGGTTAACAACAATACTGTAATATTCATGCATCTATGCCAAAGATGTACTGTGTTGATAATGGGGGAGTATGGAAAAAGTGGTGTGTCAAATGTATGCTATGGACCATGGTTCATGGTAATTGATGATATTATCTCATAATCTGTAACAAATGTTCCACCACTGTGTAGTATGTTTGTGAAGGGGTGTTGTATGGGAATTCTACACATGTGCATGATTGTTTTGCAAGTTCATGACTTTATAATAAAAATATATTTAAAAAAATAATAGGGTGGGTTGGGGGAAAAACATCAAATGTAAGATGTGGACTATAGTTAGTAGTAAAATTTCAATGGTATTCTTTCATACTGTGTAACAAAAGTCTCACAACAATGCAAGGTGTTGTTCATGGGGTGATGCATGGGACCCCTGTATGATGTTATGCATGGTTGTTTTGTAAGTTCACAACTTATTGTCTATATATGTTCATGTAGGAATGATATACTTCAATAAAATATAAAAAAGATATAGGCTGGCAAAATGGATAAAAAATGAAACATCCATACACTGCCTACAAGAGACTCCCCTTAAATCTAGGGATACAAACTGGATGAAAGTGAAAGTTTGCAAAAAAGATATTCCATACAAACAGTAACCAAATAAGAGCAGAGGTAGCTATACTAATATAAGACAAAAGATACTTTAATGAAAAAAATTATAAGAGATAGAGAAGGTTATTATATGTTAATAAAAGGGACACGGGAAGCGGCTGTGGCTCAGTCAATAGGGCTCCCGTTTACCATATGGGAGGCCCCGGGTTCGGTTCCCGGGGCCTCCTGGTGAAGGCAAGCCCGCTCGGCGTGGTTAGCTGACCCAGCGAGCACAAGCAGCAAGGGGGGGATAAATGAATAAATAAATAAAATCTTTAAAAAAATAAAATAAAATAAAAAAATAAAATAAAAGGGACAATCTATCAGGAAGAATTAATAATCATAAATATCTATGCACCTAACCAGGCTGACCCAAAATACATGAGGCAAAACTCTGGCAAAACTGAATGGAGAAATAAACACCTCTACAATAATAGTTGAAGTCTACAACACTGCACTCACATCATTAGATAGAACAAGTAGACAGAAGAACAACAAGGAAACAGAGAACTTAAACAATACAAATGAGCTAGACCTAACAGATATATACAGAACATTTTATGCCAAATCAGCAGGTTATACATTCTTCTCAAGTGCTCAAGGACCATTCTCCTGTATAGACCACATATTATGTCACAAGGCAGGTCTCAATAAATATAAAAATATTGAAATTATACAAAAAAAAACAAAAACAAAAACAAAACTTCTCACATCATAATGGAATGAGGCTGGAACACATAATAGATGGGCAAGGGGAAAATTCACAAGTGTGTGGAGGCTAAACAATACAATCCTAAACAATCAGTGGGTCAAAGAAGAAACTGCAAGGGAAATTAGCAAATATATTGAGACAAATGGAAATGAGAATACAACTTAACAAAACTTATGGGACAGAGCTAAGGAAGTCTTGAGAGGGAAATATATAGACTTAAACTCTTATATTAAAAAAGAAGAAAGAGCTAAAATCAAAGACCTAACTGAATACCTGAAGACACTGGAAAAAGAACAGCAAGCCTTTCCCAAAGCAAATAAAAGGAAAGAAAAATTAGGGCAGAAATAATTGAAATTGAGAACAAAAATATATGGTAGAGAAAATCAATAAAACCAAAAGCTGGTTCTTTTAGAAGATCAATAAAATTAGCAAACCCTAAGCTAGACTAACAAAGAAAAAACAGATGATGCAAATAAATTAAAAAAAAAAAAAAAAAAAGAAAGTTGCAATTTACCCCACAGTAATAAAATGGATTATAACAGGATATTATGAGAAACTGTAGGCCAACAAACTAGACAACCTAGATAAAAATGAATAAATTCCTAGAAACACACAACCTACAATGATGCAACAAGAAATATAAGAACTTAACAAACCCATCACATTAAAAGAGATGGAATCAGTCATCAAAAATCTCCCAAGAAAGAAATGTCCAGGACCAGATGGCATCACAGGTCAATTCTACCAGGCATTTTAAGAAGAATTATCACCAATCCTATTTAAACTCTTCCAAAAAATTGAAGAGAAGGGAAAATTGACTAACACATTTTATTAAGCCAACATCATCCTAATACAAAAAAAAAAAAAAAAAAACAGATAAAAATACTACAAGAAAGGCAAGTTACAGACCAATGAACATAGACGCAAGAATCCTCAACAAAATACTTGCAAATAGAATCCAACAGCATATCAAAAGACTTATAAAACACAACCAATTGAAATTTATTCCTGGTATGCAAGGGTGGTTCAACATAAGAAAATCAATTAACAAGTTGAAGGAAAAATGGCATAATCATCTCAATTGATGCAGAAAAAACATTCAACAAAATCCAGCCTCCTTTCTTGAAAAAAACACCTAGAAAGATAGAGGGGAAATTCCTCAACATGATAAAGGGCTTATATGTAAAACCCACAGGCAGTATCGTATTCAATGGGGAAAGGTTGAAAGCTTTCCCTCTTAGATTGGTAACAAGAGAAGGATGCTCACTGTCACCATTGCTATTTAACATTGGGTTAGAAGTTCCAAGGAAAGCCATTAGTTAGGAAAAAAAATAAAAGCATGCTAAATAGAAAAAAAAGGAAGTAAAATTCTCTATTCACCATTGATATGACCTATATTTTTAAAATTATGAGAGTTTATGACAAAGTTACTTGAATTAATAAACGAGTTCAGCAAAGTGGCAGGATACAAGATCAACACGCAAAAATCAGTAATGTTTCTCTACACTAGTATTAAACAATCTGAGGAGGCAATCAGGAAAAAAATTCCATTTACAATAGGGAAAAAAAACCTCAAAACCTAGTAATCGATATAATCAAGAATTACAGGACGTATATTCACAAATCTACAAAACAATGCTAAAAGAAATCAATGAAGACCTAAGCAAATGGAAAGACATTCTGTGTTCATGGATTGGAAGACAAAATATCATGAAGATGTCAATCCTACCCAAACTGATTTATAGATTCAATGCAAACACCAAACAAAATTCATCAGCCTACTTTACAGAAATACAAAAAAAGCAATTACCAAATTTATTTGGAAGGGAAAGTGCTCCAAAATAGCCAAAAGCATACTAAAGAAGAGCAATGTGGGACGACTTTCACTGCCTGACCTTGAAAGATAATACACACTACAGTGGTGAAAACAGCATGATGTTTGCATGAAGATAAGCACATCAATCAGTGGGATCGAATTGAGAGTCCAGAAATAAGCTCTCACATCTATGGTCAAGTGGTTTACAACAAGCTTACCAAATCCATGGTAATGGGACAAAAGAGTCTCTTCAACAAATGGTGCTGGGAGAACTAGAAATCTATAAGCAAAAGAAATGAAAGAGAATCCATATCTCACTCCCTATGCAAGAATCAACTCAAAAATGGTTCAAAGAGAAAACCAACAAGATGGCAGCAGAGGAAGGAGCTCCTAGAGTCAGTTTGTGATACAGTGCAGTTAGTAATCACACACATCTATCTAAAGCAACTGTTTGGGGGCTCCAGGACACCAGAAAAACATCCTGCAACATTCTTGAAAGAATGGAACGAAGAGACTTCCCATCAGCAGAGAAGACTTGAAAGTAGAGCATTCCACACCTTGGAGACAATCGGGCTGGCGTGTCTGAATGTATGGTATGGACCATGGTTGGTTGTAACAATTTCATGATATTTCATCAGAATCTGTAGGAAATGATCCACCATGGTGTGGTGTGATGATGGAAGACAGTTGTATGAGAATTCTGACTGAGTGGATGATTTTGTTAGTTCACAACTTCTGTTAAGGAAAATATATTTACAGAAATAATAATGGGGTGAGCTAGAGGAAAATACACAAAATGGAACAAATGGACTCTAGTTATAAGAAAGGGGTTAGGGTGATATTCTCTCATGAACATGTTTGGTGTATTTAAAATAGAAAAACCATTTTTAAAATACTTGATGTGACACAAACTTTTAAAATAAGGGTCAAATGTCTATTATCATTTTCATATAAATTATTAGCTAAGAATGAAAGCATTTTTCAAAATATACAGTCAATGCTATTTGGAAATGAAAGTTGTTAGCACTTTTTTAAAAGTAGAGTCTTTAAAAACAGAGGCTTCAATGATATCAGTTCAGAGGGAATGCATTTTGTACAAAAATTTTTGACTAGTTTTTTATCTTAATAGTTAATAAAATAATGTTGGCTACACTGACGTGAAGAATAATTATAGGAAATCCCCAAATACTTCTCTCTGTTTCCTTCATTTTTGAATAATCCCACTTCTAATTAAAAAATTCAGAGATTTTTAAAAATTAGCTCACGAATCTTTACAAGATTGGTAACAGACTATCAAGGAATACAATCAAGAAAAGCATTTTTGACTCCATATGCTTTGAATTTTCTCAAGTATAGAAGGATTCTGATGCAGGTACCTATATATAAATAACTGCTCTTGAATCATATTCTACATTTTTTACAAACCATTTGAAATAAAATGAAAGTTATTCTTACAAAAAAAGTGGAAAAAAAGGGACAAATGCAAAAAAGCACATGAACTCAGAGAACAAACAGCCTCCCAACCTCAAAATTTCTACTGTGACATATGAAAGGCCCAGCCCAAACCCAGGAGGGAAAAGCCACTTATAGGCTGAATAAGGAGAGAAAGAGCTACTTGACTATTAACAAGATATTAGGGGGTGGGTGATTGGGATGGTTCATAAAGGTCAAGGTCCTAATCCACCAGGCAAAGTACAGTCCTCCATCCCTATTTACCCATGATCACAGCCTTCATCATTGATGAGCAATATAAGAAGACCAGTCTAGAGAAATAGGTAAATTCCAAACTCTCTTGTGTGACTCTCACAACCCTCTTTCTCCTAATATAATTTTTACTGAAGGATTTCACTCATACATGAACATATATAAACAGGAATTGTAAAGAAAACTTGTGACCTTACAATGTAAAGAGGCATAACACCATACAGGGGTCCCCTGTATCACATCTCCACCAGCACCTTGCCTTGTTGTGGTCCATTTTTAAAAACTGGGCAAAAGCATCATTGAAAGTTTACTAAAAACTATAATCCATGTCTCACCTTTGGTGTACATTTCTAAACATCCTCCCTATTTTTTAAAACAAATCTATTTTGTTGATACATGTTAATATGATATCCTATTTATTCAAAGTGTACAATCCCTGGTGTTTGGTATATTCATAGAGTTATGCATTCATCTCTTCAATCATTATTGAACCTTTTCATTATTTCCACAGTGTAACAGTTTGGCAGTTTGATATAGTTATGAATTCCAAAAATAGATATTGGATTATGCTTGTAAACTGGTCTGTTAATCTGGGCATGATTAAGTTTTGATTGGGTTGTTGACTGGGCCATGTCAATAGGGTGTTGAGCCCCACCCCTAGGTGGGTGGGGTCTCAAAGATAAAAGATATGACAAAGGGCAGTGTTGGAGCAGTTTTGAGTTGGAGTTGTGATGCAGAGTCTTGAGCTGGAGCCCCGGGAAGTAACATACAGAGGAGCTTGGTCATGAGGAAAGAGAGAAGGCCCTGGGAAGAGAAGCAAGCCATTTGCTTGATAGCTTACAGCTGGGCAAGCCTGAGCCCAGGGAGACAAGCCCTGGGAAGAGAGAAACCCAAGAAGCCTGAACACTGGCAAGCTTCGGCAGCTGTCATGCTCTAACAAGTGGCAACAGACTTTGGTGAAGGAAGAAACTTATGCTTTATGGCCTGGTAACTGTAAGCTTCTACCCCCAAAAAATACCCTTTATAAAGACCAACAGATTTCTGGTATTTTGCATCAGTACTCCTTTGGCTGACTAATACATATAGCAATAATAATAAAAGGAAATTATTCTCCTCTCAATCACTTTGCTTCCACTGCTGTGCAGAGGTGTTTCTCTGGCTTTCCTTGTAAAAATATTTATTTGTTTATTGAGCAGTTTTATTGAGATATATTCACATACCACATCATATGATCAAAGTGTATAAGGAATGGCTTTTTTTAAGCTGTTGAAAAGATCTTTATTGTGAAATTGTAATCTAATTTGATAGAAAGAAATGGTAAATTTTGAAGGAGAGTGTAAGGTTTCAATAGAATGAATATAATCCATGATAAAGAAGAGATAGTATGGCAACAAACATTTATAGATGGAAATAATAATTTTAATGTAATGGGAATTAATTATAACAAAATTCTAATTATGATATTCCAGCTCTAACTCACAGACATAATAATCTCTAAGAATGAAATAAATTTTTGTTTTAGTTATGCAGTTTCCATCGAGGTGATCATTCTTTCCTGGTAATCAAATTCCAATTTGGGAATTCCTTACATGTCATTGGCATAAATGACCTCAGATAACAAGATCATTAGGTAGCCTGGGACATTTCAAACTAGGTACCCTCAGAGCACAGTAAGCCAAGGGTTGAGGAAGTAATGACAAAAAATGAGAAAATATTGACAACTAAATGACAAACCAACCTCATCAAAAGCCATGGGATACCAGATACACAGGAGCTTAGAGCAATGGAACACCTTTTCAAGCACCATGAAATTGACCTTTTGGCCCTGGGTACAAAATGTCTCCAAGAGGTGGAGACTGGCACGATAGAATCACTCTCACCCTAGACTTGGCCTGCCCTGGGAAAACGGCCACCTGGTGGATCCTAGCAACTGGTCTGGAGTGTCTTCTTTCTCCTCCTTCACTTCAAGAACCCCAGTGAGCATGGCTCAAACAACTCCACTGCCAAATTACTTGGAGTCCGGGAGCATGGAGGAGGAGCTTTTTTAAAAGACAGCATCTAGAGAGAAAGTGCTACTAAAAATACACAAGAATGGGGGAGAAAAGAATGGAATCCTAGAGAACAGTAACTAAGTTCTAATTCTGTTTTGCAGTGGGGTGTGGTGGTGGTCCAAATATAGAAGTAAAATGAAAAAAACCACTAGTCAAACTCATGACTCTGGGAAAAAATTAAAACCCAAGAGTTCTCAAAACAGACACACCATATAAACATAAATATTGTGACATGTTGATGAAGGCAGAGTATGGAAAATGAGTTTAAAACTTATTGTATGGACCATGGCTGGTGGTAACAATTTCATGATATTTTATCATGATCTATAAGAAATATTCCACCACGATGTGGTATGATGATGGAGTGCAGTTGCATGGGAATTCTGACAGAGTGCATAATTGTTTTGTGAGTTCACAGGTTCTGTTAAGAAAAACACATTTACAAAAATAACATTGTGGTAGGTGCAGGCAAATCCAGGAAACAGAAGAAATGTATTCTAGCTAAAAGTCAGATTAAGACGATATTCCCTCATACACATATTTGGTGTATCTAAAATTTAAAAAACATTTTTAAAATTCTTGGTAGAATACAAATTTTAAAATAAGTTTTAAATATTATAACATCTTCAAATAAATTATTAACTGAGAGTGAAAGCATTTTTCAAAAGTTGTTAGCCCTTTTTGAAAGTAAACTCTTTAAAAACAAGAGGTTTAAATGACATCAGTTCATAGGGAAGTCATTTTGTATAAAAATTTTTGGACTAGATTTTCTTCCTAATAGTTAATGAAATAATTTTGACTACAATAACTGGTAGAATAATGATAAGGAGACCCCAAATGCTTCACACTGACTCCTTCATTTTTTCTATAATCTCACTTTTAATTGATAATTCAGAGAAGAGCTTTTTATATTACTTCATGAATCTATACAGGAGGTTTAGAAGTCTCCAGCTATTGTTTCAAGGAAACCATTTCTGATTTTCACTATAGCTTTGAGTTGTTCTCCAGTATAGGGGGATTCTCGTGCAGGTATAAATAACTGTTCTTATGACATATTCTAATTTTTTAGAAATTATTTGAAATAGAATGAGTTATTCTTAAAAAGAAAGAGGAAAACACAGAGACACACACAAAAAAGCACACAAATTCAGAGAACAAACAGTCCACCAACCTCAAAATTTCTCCTATGGCATGTGAAAGCCCCTGCCCAAACCCAGGAAAGAGAAGCCCCTTCTAGGCTGAATAAGTAGACAAAGTGCTACTCGACTATTCCTAAGATATCAGGGATGGAGTTTCATAAACGTCAAGTACCTAATCCACCAGGAAAAGAATACAGCCCTCCATCCCTATGCAGCCAGGATCACAGCCTCCATCAATGGAGAAAAACCAAAGAAAGAACAGTCTAGAAATAGGTCAATCCCAAAATTTCTTGTATGACTCTCACTACCCTCTTTCTTTTAATATAATTTTTAGGGACTGATATCATTCATACATGAACATACATAAACATGAAGTGTAGAGTAAGACTTGTGACCTTACAAAATAAATAGGCATAACACAATACAGGGGTCTCATACAACACATCTCCACCAGACCTTTGAATTGTTGTGATTCATTTATAAAACCTTGGTAAGAGCATCGTTCAAACATTACTTATATCTATAGTCCATGTCTCACTTTTGGTGTCCATTTCTGGGCTTCCCCTTTATTTTCTAAAACAAATCTATTTTATTGATACATATTAATACAATATCTTATTTATACAAAATATACAGTCTATGGTGCTTGGTATATTCACAGAGGTGTGCATTCATTCTTCAATCATTATTTAACTTTTTCATTATTGCCATAGTAAGAATAATAAAAAAAAGAAAAACCAGATAATCAAACAGAAAATTGTTCTCCTTTCAATCACTTTGTTTCCACTGCCTGCATAGGTGTTATTTTGGCTTTAATTGTACAAACATTTTTTATTTAATGAGCAGTTTTATTGAGATATATTCACATACCACTTCATGTGGACTAAGTGTATAATGAATGGCTTTTTTAAGCTGTTGAAAAGAACTTGATGGTAAAATTGCAAAATAAAAATGGAAATTAGATTGAAAGAAATAGTAAATTTTAAAGAGAGTGTAAGATTAGGTTAGATTTAATATAATCCATGATAAGAAAGAGATAGTATGGCAACAAACAAACATAAAGGAAAATAAGTATTCTAATATAATAGAAATAATTTATAACACAATTTCAGTTATTATATTCCAGCTTGAACCCTTGGACATAATAATCTCTAAGAATGAAATAAATTTTTGTTCGAGTTCTGCAATTTCCATTATGGTGACCATTCTTTCTGAGTAAAAAAATTCCCCCTTGGGAATTCCTCACATCTCATTGGCAGAAATTACTGCAGATAAGAAGATCACTAGAAAGAGCACAATATTTCAAACCAGGGACCCTCAGAGCACAGGAAGCCAAAGATAGAGGAAAAAATGAAGAAAGAATGAGAAAATATTGAAAACCCAATGACGACTCAACCTTACCAAAAGCCCCCAATTACCAGATACATCCCAGCTTAGCGCAATGAAAAATCTTTTCAGGAAACATGAAATTGAACTTTGGGCCCTGGATTCCAAAATGAATCCCAGCAGTGAGGGCTGGCATGATAGAAACATGCTCACCCTCGACATTGCCTGCCCAGGAAAAATGGACACATGGTGGTCCGTAGCAAATGGCCTGATGTGTCTTCTTTCCCCTCCTCCAGGATTGGGATCATAGTGGGTGTGGCACAAACAATTCTGCAGACTAATTACTTGGAGCCTGGGGGCATGGAGGATGGGCTCTTTTGAAAAGGCAACATCTAGAGAGAAAGCACTTCTAAAAATAGACAAGAATGAGAGAGAATAGATGGAATCCTAGAGAACAGTAAATAAGCTCTAATTCTGTTTCATAGTGAGGTGTGGTGGTGGTTCAAATGTAGAAGTAAAATGAAAAAAAAACCACTAGGCAAACTCATGACTATGGGGGAAAAATTAAAACACAGGAGTCATCAAAACAGTCCCACAAAATACATACAACTATAGTGACATGTTGATGATGACAGAGTATGGAAAAAGGGTGTCAAACATATTGTTTGGACCATGGCTTGTGGTAACAATTACATGATATTTTATCATAATCTGTAAGAAATATTCCACCACGGTGTGATGTGATGATGGTTGACACTTGAATGGGAATTCTGACCCAATGCATGATTTCTTTGTTAGTTTAAAACTTCTGTTAAGAAAAATACATTTAGAAAAATAATAATTGGGTGGGTTGGGGGAAAACACATGAAATGGAAGAAATGGACTCTAGTTATTAGTAAGATTGGGATGATATTCTCTCATACACATATTTGGTGTATTTCAAACAGAAAAACCATTTTTAAAATATTTGGTAAAATAAAAATTTTAAAATAATGGATAAATATCTATTCTCATTTTTGTATAAATTATTAGCTAAGAGTGAAAGCCTTATTCAAAATATTCTGTCAACGCTCTTAGGAAATGAAACTTGTTAGCCCTTTTTAAAAGTAAACTCTTAAAAAACAGGAGGCTTCAGTGTTATCTGTTCATAGGGAATGCATGTTGTACAAAAATTTTTGGACTAGATTTTCTTCGTGATACTTAATGAAATAATGTTAATTACACTAACAGGGAGAATAATGATAAGAAAGCCCCAAAGCCTCTCTGATTCCTTAATTTTTGAGTAATCACACTTCAAATTCTATAATTCAGAGGATATCTTTTTTTTTTAAATTTATTTTTATTGTGGGTAAAAATCAAAATTCTCACAATACATACAAACATTTGCAAAATGATATATAAATATATATGCATATATGTGTATTTGCTTACAAAAATTATATATATATATATATATATATATATATACATACATACACATATTTGGGTAATCTAAGAGGATATCTTTTTTAATTGGTTCATGAATCCTTACATGATAGCACTCCCTAGTTTTGTTTCAAGGAAAACATTTGAGATATGTCTCTATCTCCTTTGTGTTTTTCTGATTTAGATACCCATATAAACATAATTGCTCTTATGTCATATTCTACTTTTTAAGAAATATTTGAAATAAAAAGAAAGTTATTCATACAAAAAAAAAGTGGAAAACAGAGAGACACACAAAAACAGCACACCAACTCAGAGGTCAAACAGCATATAACTTAAAAATTTCTCCTATGGCATGAGAAAGCCCCTCCCCAACCCCAGGAGGGAAAAGCCACTTGTAGAGTGAATAAGGAGATGAAGGCCTGCTCAACTATTCACAAGATATTGGAGGTGTTGATGGGGATGGTTCATTAAAGTCAAGGTCCTAATCCAACAGGCAGAGTGAACAGCCCTCCATCTCTATGCACCCATTATAACAGCCTTCATCATTGAAGAGCAACAAAAGGAAAACCAGTCTAGAGAAACAGGTAAATCCTGAACCTTCATTTGTGACTCTCACCACCCTCTTTCTCTTAATATATTTTTTACTGAGGATGTCATGCATATATCAACATATCTAAACATGAAGTACACAGTAAAATTGTGACCTTACAAAATACAGAGGCATAACACCATACAAGGGTCAACATCACCTCTCCACCAGCACCTTGTTTTGTTGTGACCCATTTGTTATAACGAAGGCAAGAGTATCTTTGAAATATTACTATTAACTACAGTCCATGTCTCATCTTTGTTGTACATTTCCATGCATACTATTTTTAAAAAAATCTGTTTTATTTATGCATAATCATACAACATCCTATTTATCCAAAGTGTACAATCATTGGTGTTTTGCATATTCACAGAGTTGTGCATTCATCTCTTCAATCATTATTAAGCCTTTTCATTATTTCCATAGTAATAATAATAAAGAAAAAAAAAAAAAAAAGACAAACAAGGAAATTATTCTCCTTTTGATCTGTTTCCACTGCTGTACATAGGTGTTATTCTGGCTTTCCTTGCACATATATTTGTTTATCAAGCAGTTTTGTTGTGATATATTCACCTACTATGTCATGTGGACAAAGTATATAATCAATGGTTTTTCTAAGTTGTTGAAAATACCTTTATTGTAAAATTGTAAAATAAAATAGAAATTAGATAGAAAGAAATGGTAAATTTTAAAGAGAGTGTAAGGTTAGGTTAGATTTGATATAATCTATGATAAGAAAGAGATAGCATGGCAAAAAACATTTATAAAGGGAAATAATTCTAATACAATGGAAATCAATTACAACAAAATTCTAATTATTATATTCCAGTTCTATCTCTCAGACATAATAATCTCTAATAATGAAATAAGGTTTTGTTTTTGTTAAGCAATTTCCATTGAGGTGGTCATTCTTTCTGGGCAATCAAATTCCTATTTGGGAATTCCTTACATCTTATTGGCATAAATTACCACATATAGCAAGAATACTAGGAAGACCACAATATTTCAAACTAAGGACACTCAGAGCACAGTAAGCCAATGGTTGAGGAAGAAATGACAAAAACATGAGAAAATACTGACAACTCAATGACAAGCCAAACTTATCAAAAAACACTGGGTACCAGATATATCCAAGCATAGTGCAATGGATAACCTGTTCAAGGAACATTAAATTGATCTTTGGTCCCTGGGTTCCAAAATGGCTCCAAGCAGTGGAGGCAGGCATGATAGAATCAAGCTCAACCTTGCCTTTGCCAACCCAGGGAAAATGGCCACCAGGTGGTTCCTGGCATCCAGCCTGGAGTGTCTTCTTTCCCCTCCTCCACCACAGGAATCCCCCAGTGGGTGGGGCCAATAAAAATCACAGCCAAATTACTTGGAACCCAGGTGAGAAAAGACAGCATCTAGAGAGAAGGCAATGCTGGAAATGCAGACAAGAATGAGAGATAAAATAATGGAATCCTAGAGCACAGTAACTAAACTCTAATTCTCTTTTGTACTGAGGTGTGGTGGTGGTTCAAATACAGAAGTAAAATGAAAAAAATCACTAGCCAAACTCTTGATTATGTGGGAAAAATTAAAACACAGCAGTCATCCAAAAAGACACACAAAACACACACAACTATCGTGACATGTGGATGACGGTGGAGTATGGAAAAAGTGTGTCAAACATATTGTATGGACCATGGTTGGTGATAATAATTTTAAAATATTTTATCATAATCTGTAAGAAATGATCCACCACAGTGTTGTGTGATGATGGAGGACAGTTGTATGGGAATTCTGACCAAGTGCATGTTTGTTTTATTAGTACACAACTTCTGTCAAGAAAAATATATTTACAGAACTAATAATGTGGTGTGTTGGGGGAAAATACATGAAATGCTAGAAATGGAATCCAGTTATTAGTAAGATTGGGATGATACTCTCTCTTGCACATATTTGTTGTATTTAAAATAGAAAAAAAAAAAACATTTTTAATGTACTTGGTAAATTACAAACTTAAAATAAGGGTTAAATATCTATTATCATTTTCATATAAATTATTAGCTAAGAGTGAAAGCATTTTTCAAAATATGCAGTCAACGTTATTTGGAAATGAAATTTGTTAGCCCTTTTCAAAAGTACAGTCTTTGAAAAGAAAAGGCTTCAATGATATCAGTTCATATGAAATGCATTTTGTGCAAGGGTCTAGATTTTCTTCTTAATAGTTAATGAAATAATGTTATCTACACTAACTGGGAGAATAATGATAAGAAAGCCCCAAATTTTCTCTGATTCCTTAATTTTTGAATCATCACACTTCTTATATGTTAATTCAGAGTTCTTTTTTAATTAGTTCATGAATCTTTACATGATAAATAGCACTCCCTAACTTTTTTTTTTTCAAGGAAAACATTTGAGATTTGTCTCCATCTCCTTTGAGTTTTTCTTGAGGATAGAGTGTTTGTGATGCAGGTACCCATATAAACATAACTGCTTTTATGTCTTATTCTACTTTTTTTAGAAAATATTTTCTAAATAATGTCTCTTTGAAGACAAAAAATTAAATTGTAAGACACTGGGGAAGAAATGGAAGAAAATACCACTGTACATAAAGGACAACAGATATTACAGTGATGAAAGACAAAATGTCAAAAAAAGTTATTAATATTTTTCACTTTTAATACCCCATATTTAAATTTTAGTTTAGTTTAATTTTTCTAAATTATTATGTATTTTATTTCTTATGTTCAAACCTATAATTATTATTTCATTTTCATATTAATCAAATTTGGCAACATTATTGGCTTTATTTTTTAAGAAGTTTTGGATCACAGAAGGGTTACAACTATGGCAGGGGAGGATCAATAGTGTGTGATGTCAGTGATGGGGGATACATGGGAGGAAGTTCACCTGGTCATACATATAAGGCATATAAATATGTTTAAATTTTCATGGGACATTGCTGCAGTGGGTAGAGAGTCATACAACAGCCAAAGGATTGTTTAATCCCCATTCTGGGGAGTACTGCCACATTCTGTAATTGAACAGCAACAGTCCCCCAAGTACAGGGGCAATGACTAGTGAAGAAGGATGATCCATTGATGGGCCCTTGATATTGATGACTATGCTTATGAGCCTTTTGCTTTTGAATTTGCAACTTGGCCTAGTGTTGTAGGGTGGATAGGAGTTACCTCCTGAGAGCCTCCTTGTTGCTCAAATGTAGCCTCTCTCTAAGCCAAACTCAGCATGTGGATGCATTACCTTCCCTCCAGCAAGGGACATGAATACTAGGGATGAGCCTCCCTGGCACTGAGGGATTACTGCCAAGCACTTGGTGGTGATATAACTGGAACAAATCATGAAAAAAGGGGAAGATGAGTTTATATGGCTAAGAGACTTCAAAGTGAGTTGGGAGGTCATCAGAGAGGTAACTTATGCATATCTCAGCAGGATCTCATAATTGGCCAAAGTAGACACTATCCCAAACAATGGGGCTCCTGAGGGCTCTGGAGACACCCAGGTCCTGTGATTGTGGTGCATACTCTAGAGTTTGTTGCCTTGCCAGTGTGCCCTTCTTTGGAGATTGTGCCCCTGAATGTGACAGAGTTGGACTCAGATTTGACTTCTCTACACATGCCTCTTCTGTCCCTTTTGTTTGAACCTATAGTTTGTGCTGAATTTGGTAGGTGTATGCCCAGGAGACTTGAATCTCTGGGCTGTCCATGTGCTTGCTGGGCCTTGAGCCTCAGAGGAGTTGCAGCAACTACTCTCCAGTTCTCTGGACTCAATCAGGACAGCTGATAGGGAGGTGAGGATGGACAACCACCACACCAAAGAATCAAGAGAGTCTACAACTGCAAGCAAGAGAGTCCCATCCATCAGCCATATGGGATCAAAGTCCCCTCTCATTTAGAGGTGGAGTGGGCATCACCATCCAAGACTCCTCAGGAATGGTGAATAAAATATGGACTAAAGTAGACTTACTGGTGTTCCACTATAGACTTATTGTGATTCTAGCAATGGAAGAAATTATATCATTGATGTGGAGACAATCACCAGTGGAGGTGCTGAAGTCAGGGAGAAAGAAAAAGAGGTGTAAAATGGGGGAATTTTCAGGACTTGGAATTGACCTGGGTGATATTGTGGTGACAGATACAGTCCATTATATATCCTGCCAAAGCCTACAGAATTGAGTGGAAGAGAGTATAATCTACAATGTAAACTATAGTCGATGCTTAGTGGTAATGCTCCAAAATGTGTTCATAAATTCCAATGAATGTACCACACTGATGAAAGAAGTTGTTAATGTGGGGAAAAGTGGGAAGTCTGGGGAATGGAGCATATGGGAATCGCTTATATTTTTTATGTAACAATTTATGCAATCTAGTATCTTTTAAAAGTAAATAAAAATATATTTTAAAAAAGAAAAGAAAGGATTTTGTATTTTGTCATATGCCTTTTCTACAACGGTTGAAATGATCATACAGTTATTTTATTTCATTCTGCTAATATGGTGGACTAAATTACTTGATTTTCTTATGTTGAGCCAAACTTGCATATCAGGGATGAATATCACTTGATCATGATTTATAATTCATTTAATGTTTTGTTGGATTTGGTTTGTTAGTATATTTGTTGAGAATATTTGCCACTATATTCAGAAAAGTTATTGCTCTGTTATTTTGCTTTAATGTGGTATGCTTATCTGATTTTGGGATGAGGGTGAGGCTGGCCTCATAGTATGAATTAGGGCGTTTTGCCTCCACTTCCATTTTTGGAAGAGTTTGAGCAGAATTGGGGTTAAGTCTTCTTTGCATGTTTGTTAAACTTTTCCTTTGAAGCCATGTGGACCTGGGCTTTTCTTTGCTGGGACTTTTAAAATTATGTATTCAGTCTCTTTATTAGTGATTCATTTCTTGAGTTAGTATAGGTAGTTTGTGTTTTTTTGAGATTTTTTTTTCAATCAAAAATAGAGATTTATTATGGCAATGTGACATAATGGCATAAAGCAATCAATAGTTTGATGGGGCAACCTTTCAAAAGTATGCACCATGGTGCAATTATGCAGATTCCTCACTAATGCTTGTTCTCAACCCATACTTAATCTAATCATGTAGACTGAACAGAACATTCTTTTTACAACACATTGAATGTTTCATTTAATTGGAGAAGCTTTTCTAAATGCACCCCTGCCTTCTGGCAGGAGGGTTGTCTGTCAGAGCCCCGATATTTTGGTCTTATTTCTGCCCAATGACCATGACATCAGAATCAGTGATCTGCTAAGGGTGAACCAACCCTACATCAATTGGACAGAGCAGTCCTGGAAAGGCTCTGCAATTTTAAGACAACCTCCCACATCACCCTGGGAAGGGGCCTGAAAGAAATTGAACCTAAACTCTTCATCAGGAGTTTCCAGGATGGCCTTGGCTGCCCCCCTTGGGTGAGGCCTCCAGACCCTTCAGCTCTTCTTTCTGGTGGCCTCATAAACAGGCTTCACCTGGGATGAGTGGGCTGTGGCCCTGAGAGCCCGTAGGGCCTCTTTCCTTTCTGATTCCATCTGAGTCCTGTCGTCCCCACATAAGGAATGCATCAGCTGACTCTTCTGGGGCAGGGAGGTTCTTTCGCTGCACAGGGTCCGGATTGCCTCAGTAGCCTGCTCTTCTGGGCCTCAGCATTTGGGGGCTCCTCTGGGGTGGCCTTTTCTGAGGACTACCCACCTCCATCTGTGACAGAGGCCCCATTCTGGGTTTTCTTCTTCTTCTTTTGCTTCTTAGAGGCTGCATCACTGTCACCACCTACCGGGTGCACCTGGAGACAGCGTCATTACAGGTGGGGTTCCTGGGCAGAGACAGGCCTGATGGGACGTTACAGTGGAATGACTCGGGGCACTGGGAATGGGGCCGGGGAGCCGGGGAGCGTGAGATGCACGAGTGGCCCCCAGGGCTGGAGTCGCGGATGTCACCAGACCCTGATGTCCAGGGACGGTCATATGCCGCTTTAGCCACCGGAGAGACCTAGGGCGTAGGGGCCCTGTTGAGATCTTCTATTACTTCTTCAGCCCATACAGGTAGTTTGTCTGTTTCTAAGAATCTTTCCATTTCATCTAAGTTATCTAATTTATTGGCATACACCTGTTCATACTACCAGCTTATAATCATTTTTAAATTTCAATGGGGATGGTTTTTATTTATGATTTTCATTATTTGAATCTTCTCTCTTTTCTTATTTTTCAGTTTAGCTAAGTGTTGATTTTATAGATCTTTACATTGAACCAACTTTTGAATTTGATGATTCTATTATTTTTTGTTTTCCATTTCATTTGTCTCTGCTCTGATCTTAGTAATGTCTTTCCTTCTACTTGGTTTGGGTTTAGTTTATTCTTCTTTTTCTCATTCTTCCAGGTTTGAAGTTGGGTCTCTGATATGATGTCTTTCTTCATTTTTACTGTAAGTATTCAGAGCTATAAATTTCCCACTCAGTGCTTCCTTCATTGTGTTCCATAAAGTTTGGTATGTTGTATTTTCATTTTTTATTCACCTCAAGATAGTTCCTAATTGTGCTTCTGATTTTCTCTGTATCTCATTGGTTATTTAAGAGAATATTGTGAAATTTCCACATATTTGTGAATTTCTCCTTTCTCCCTCTGTTATTTATTTTTACATTCATACCTTTGTGTTTGGAGAATATACATGGTATGATTTCAATATTTTTTAATTTATTGAGACTTTTTTGTGATCCAACATATATTCTAACCTGGAGAATGATCCATGAGAAGAATGTGTATTCTGTCATTGTTGGGAGCAATGTTCTGTATATGTCTGTGAGGTCAAGTCCTGTATTTCTTTATTGATCTTCTCACTAGATATTCTATCTCTTATTGAGAGAGGGAGTGTTAAAATTTCCTACTATTCATGTAGAACCATCAATTTCTTCCTTCAAATCTGTCAGTATTTGCTTCATACATATTTTTTGCTCTGCTGTTAGGTGCATATATATTCATTATTGTTAAACCTTCCTTTTGAACAGAGCATATCAGTATGTAATGCTCTACTTTATCCATCATAACTTCTTTACTTAAAGTCTATTTTATCCTATATTACTATAGCCACCTCAGCTTTCTTTTGGCTACAACTTGCATAGTATATTTTTTCCATCATTTCACCCTCAAATTATATGTATCTTTGAATTTAGAATGAATCTCTTGAACACAGCATATAGTTGGTTCAAGTTTTTTAATCCTTTTTGCCAATATCTGCCATTTGACTAAAGAGTTTATTCCATTGACATTTATAGTCACTCCTGATGATATAGGACTTCCTTCTGTCATTTTGCTCTTTAGCCTTTTAAAATCTTATACTGTTTTTTGTCACTGACTTCCATTTAAACCTTTCATATTTATTTGATTTCTTGTGTTGTATCATACTGAGTGCCTTCTCATTTCTATGTGTATATATTTCTCATCTATTTTCCTTCTTTTACTTTGGGGTTAAAATTTAACATACTAAATATATTACAATTTTCTTTCATTTGATGCCTACTCAAATTCAATAGCATGCACATATACTATACATCTCTGTTCTCCTGTCATTTTTTTGTAATTGTTATCACTTATAACTTTGTACATTGTGTCTACAAAAGCCTTGATTTATTATTACTTGTAATGCATTTGTATTTTAACACTTGTAGGAAGTAATAAGTAGAATTACATACCAAGCAATATAATACAATAATACTGACATTTATAATTACCCAAATTGTTATCTTCTCTGTAGGTCATTATTTCCCTTTTTTTTTTTTTTTCCTTCTTTTCCTTTTTCTTTTTTCAAGATACTTAGATTACCTAAATTATACATAAAAATGTAGGGGATTCCCATATGCCTCACTTCTTATCCCTCCCACACTTTCCCACATTAACATCCTTCATTACTGTGGTATGTTTGTTACAATTGATGAACCCATATTGGAGCATTGCCACTAAGTCTGTATTATAGTTTACATTGTAGTTTAAACTCTCTCCCACACAATTTTGTTTATGACAAGGTATATAATGGGCTGTATCCATCATTGCAGTGTCATTCAGGACAATCCCAATGTCCCCAAAATGTCCCCATATTATACCTATTTTTCCCCTCTACCTCCCCTCAGAATCTCCAGTGGCCACTGCCTCCATATCAATAACAAAAGTTCCTCCATTCCTAGAATAATAATGTCTATAGTACAATAACAGTAAGTCTATTCTAGTTCAGTGTTCATTCGCCAATCCCGAGGATTCTGGGATGGTGATGCCCACTCCACCTCTAATTGAGGGGGACTTAGACCCCATGGGGCAGATGGATTGTACTATCTTGCTTGCAGTTGTAGATTCTCTCTGTTCCTTGGGAAGGTTATTGTCCAACATCATTTCCTTGTTAGTTGTACTGGATGAGTCCAATGAACTGGAGAGTAGGTGTTGCAACTCTGTTAACATTCAGGGCCCAGCTGGCACATGGAAAGCCAAAAGATTTAAGACTCTTGGACATACAACTATCAACTCTAGTACTAACTATAGGTTCAAATATAAGGGGCTGTGGGGAAACCACAACTGAGTCCAACTCTGTCACACTGGGGAACATAAATTCCAAACTAGGGCCCACTGACAGGGTGCCAAACTCCTGAGCTGTCAGCCCTTCCTATAGTGTCTGGATGTCTCCAGAGCCCTCAGGAGCCCCACTATTTGGGGTAATATATACTGTGGTAGTCAATGAGATTCTGCTAAGGTGTGCATAAGCATAACCTGTGGAATTACCTCCCAACTCACTTTGAAGTCTCAGACATATAAACTCATATTTCTTTCCCCTTTCTCCCTTTTGGTCAAGGTCTTTCTCCAGTTGCATTGTTAGTTGGTGCTTGGTAGTAATCCCTCAGTGCCAGGGAGGCTCTTTATGCTGCTTTGAACCTCTTTCTAGTACACTTTCATTTCAGTCTGAAGAACTTCCTTTAGCAATGCATGTGGGGCAGGTATAGTGGTGAACTCCCTCAGCTTTTGTTTACCTTAGAATTTCTTAATTTTGCCCTCATTTTTGAAAGAGAATATCACCAGATATGATATTTTTGATTAGCAATTGCTTTCCTTCATCATTTTAAATATTTCAATCCACTGCCTTCTTGCCTCTAGGGTTTCTGATGAGAAATTTGCACTCAATCTAATTGTGACTTCCTTATATGTAAAATGTTGCTTTTTCTCTTGTAGCGTTCAGAACTCACTCTTTGTCCTTTGTAATTTGATAGTGTAATCAGTATAAAGTCAGAGATATTTTCCTTCATGTTTTTCCTGTTTGGTGTTCTCTTCTTGGATGTGCATATTTACATCTTTTTCTTTCTTTAAGAAGTTCTTTGCTATTATTTCTTTGAATATTCCTGCCCCTTTCTCTCTTTCTTTTTCTTCTGGAATTCCCTTACTGCATATATTGGTATGTTTCATGGTGTCCCACAAATATTTTAAGTTATTTTCCCTTTTAATATTTATTTTCTCCTTATGCTCCTTGGCCTGACTCATTTCAAGTGTCTTTCTTCAAACTTCACTGATTCTTTCTTCTGACAGCTCCAATGTGTTCCTAAAACCCTCTTGGGCATTTTTCATACCAGATTTTGTGGCCTTCAACACCAGTACTATTGTTTTGTTACTTTAAAATTTTTCTATCTCTTTACTTAGACTTTCATGTTGTTCATTTATTGTTTACTTGATATTCTTTTTTTCTTTATTTGTACTTGCCATCATCTTCTTGAGCATTTTAAAGATCATTTTTTAAAGGCTTTGTTCAGTAGTTCCACATTCTCATCTTCTTCATTTGAGTTTTCTTTGTTTTTATCTTCTTACATTGGCTAGATCATCATTTCCTATTTCTGTGTTTGCTTTGTTCTCTTTTGTTGCATACTGTGTGTGCTAATATTTAAAATGTTAACTCTGGGATTTCCATCCTGGGGTGTCTTTTGCTTGATTTTATAGCCAGCTATTGAAAATACAGAGATTTTCTTGAGGTTCAGTTCTCCTATGAGGAAGTTCTGCCCAAGGCAAATGCAGTGTACAAGACTTTCCCTGTCTTTCTGGGCCTCTGTCTTGTGCTGGGAATTGTTAGTTGTTTTGGAGTTCCACTGTTTACAGGAGTTTGAGTGCCACCTCTTTTCCAAGGGTACAGACCCCCCTTTCCTGGGTATTTGAAGCTGACATGTCTTTGTCCCAGATTGTTCACCTTTACAGTTTTTTACACTCCTCTCATTTCTAATGCTGCATTTATGTGGAGAACAAATTCTGGTAGAAATATCACCACAAGTATGACTTTCCCAAGTTGGTTTTTCCTGCCAAAACAGGGTCGGGAACCCATGAAGGCATTGCAGACAGGCTTAGATGTGACCTGTAGAGGGGGATAGGAAGGGCAACAAAATCTTTTAGATAGTTTCAAAAAGCTTTGCTTTCCTGGCCTGGTGATAAAATGAAGCCCTTCAGCTAACTGTCCCCTGCAGTCCTGAGAAAGCACTGCATGTTTAAATCATCACTGTCTCTGGCCCTGCCCAGTAAGAGTTGAAATATTAGCTGCCACTTCCTATGTCCTGAGAAGTTTGAAACAATAGCTTCTATCACAGCCAGTTCCCAGTGATCTGAATTCAATAATCATAAGCCATGATCACTGATTGACTATGCCAACACTTGTCCTTGGAGAATAGGATTTTTGTCCCTTTCTGTCAGTGACAGATAGCCAGGAACTGGACACCATGGTGACCTCCCATGAAATTGGAGTATGGGCACCTGGTAGCCACCACATGAAGAGAGCAATTAGTTTTTTACCATACATTTTAACAAACCAATTTTATTTACTCATATTAATATAGCATACAATTCATCCAAAGTGTACAATCAGTGGTGTACAAAGTGTACAATGTTATAATCACATACTTGTGCGTTCATTACCTCAATCATCATTAGAGCATTTTCATTATTTCAATAATAATAATAATAATAAGCAAAAAACAAAACAAAACAAAAAACAAGAAAATTCTTCACCTCTCAATCTCTCAATGCTTCATCTGCTGTACATAGCTGCTTTTTCTGGCTATTCTTGCACACCTATTTATTCATTAAGAAGTTTTATTGAAAGATATTCATATACCATATGACCTATCCAAAGTGTATAATCAATGACTTTTAGTGTAATCACAATGTTGTGCATTCATCATGACAAAAGATATTTTAGAACAATTTCATTACTCCAAAAAGAAAAATTCCACACCCCTTAGCAGATCTTCCCCAGCCTTACATAACCACTAATCTAACTTCATCTTTATAAATTGATTTATATTTACATTTTATATAAATGGAATCATACAATATGTAATACTTTGTGTCTGGTTTCTTTCACTTAGCATACTGGGTTTTTTTTTCTCTGATATTAACATCTTGTTGTGTTAACATACATTTGTTCAATTTCAAAGTGAAACAGTCTTATATATGCAATTTTACTCATATTCATGTTTCACATGTGTTTTACTATAGTATAGAGTTCCATGTTACATTTTTCAGCTTTCCTTTTAGTAATATACATGACCTTAGACTTTCCTTTTAAATCCCTCTTATACCCACATAATGGTACTGCTAGTTACAAATATTATTCTGGGCTTTCCCCTTTTCTATTCATTTCCAAAGATTAACACACATCCTTTATACCAATTCTGCACAAGTTAACCCTCAGTTTTCCATTCTCTAACTTCATTCTATTTTCTGGTGACCCATATTCAAGTTATTAAATCCATTAGAATACACAATATATTAAGTTCATAGTAATGCAATCATACAGTATTTGTCCTATTGTGTCTGGCTTGCTTCACTCAACATAATGTCTTCCATGTTCATCCATGTTGTCATATGCTTTATGACTTCATTTCTTCTTACAGCTCCATAACGTTCCATCACGTGAATGCACCACAGTTTGTTTATCCATTTATCAGTTGTTGGACACCTGGATTTTTTCCAACTTTTGGCAATCATGTATAATGCCATTATGAATATCAGTGAATGGTTCTCTCTTCATGTTGCTGCTCTCAGTTTTTCTGGGTATATACCCAGTAGTGGTATTGTTGGGTCACATGGAAAATCTATATTCCACTTCTTTGGGAACTGCCAAACAGTCCTCCACAGTGGCTGTACCATTGTACATTCCTACCAAGAGGGAATATGTGTTCCAATATCTCCACATCCTTTCCAACACTTGTAGTTCTCTTTCTTTTTAATAGTGGTCATCCTAATAGGTGTGAAATGATATCTCATTGTAGTTTTGATTTGCATTTCCCTAACTGTTAGTGACTTTGAACATTTTTTCATGTTTTTTTTTTTTGTTGTTGTTGTTGTTTTGCCATTTATATTTCTTCTTTGGATAGATGTTGTATTAGTCAGCCAAAGGGGTGCTAATGTGAAATACCAAAAATGGGTTGGTCTTTATAAAGGGTATTTATTTGGGGTAGAAGTCCACAGATACCAGGCCATAAAGTGTTAGGTTTCTTCTTTCACCACAGTCCATTGCCACGTGTTAGGGCAAGACAGTTGCCAGAGTTTACCAGGGTTCAGGCTTTTGGGGTTCCTCTCTTCCGGGGTCTGCGTTTCTCTCCGGTTTTAGCTCCTGTTTCCTCCACAAGGTCAGCTGGCTCCTGTTTCCTCCACAAGGTCAGCTGTAGACGATCAGGCAAAGGGCTTGCTTCTCTTCTCCTGGGGCCATCTTTCCAATATCAAAACTGCTTCTTAAGAGACTGCTTCAACTGTCCTTTGCCTTGCCTTTTATATTCAATTCCCCACCCACCAAGGGGTGGGGCTCAATGCCCTAATCCTAACTTAATCATGCCCATATTAACAGATCAGTTTACAAGCATGATTCAATTATATTTTTGGAATTCATAATTACATCAAAGTTCCCAACGGTTACAGATGTCTATTCAATTCTTTTGCTTATTTTTTTTTTAACTGGGTCATTTGTCTTTTTATCATTACGTTGTTTTATCTCTATATATATAATCAATATTAAACCCTTATCAGATATGTGATTTTCAAATATTTTCTCCCATTGAATCAGCTGCCTTTTCAGCATTTTGACAAAGTCCTGTCAGGTGCAAAAGTGCTGAGTTTTGGGATGGTTCCATTTATATATTTTGTCTTTTGTTGCCTGTGCTTAGGATGTAATGTCTAATAAACCACCACCTACCACAAGGTCTTTAAGATGTGTCCCTACATTTTCTTCTAGTAGTTCTGTGGCCCTGGCTTTTACATTTAGGTCTTTGATCCATTTTGAGTCAATTCTTGTATAGGGATTCTTTACCATTTTTAATCAGACTATTTCTCCCACCCTTCCCTTGATGCCATATAGAGTTCTTCTGGCCTCTGGACTTTAAAGATAGTTGTTCTAGACTGTTCCTGCCTGTTTCATAGTTGTTGTGGTGGTGGTGGAAGAACTTAAGACTGGATCTCCTGGGAAGCGGCTGTGGCTCAATCAGTAGGGCTCCCGTTTACCATATGGGAGGCCCCGGGTTCGGTTCCAGGGGCCTCCTGGTGAAGGCAAGCCCGCCCGCACGGCGTGGTTGGCTGACCCAGCGAGCACAAGCAGCAAGGGGGGGATAAATGAATAAATAAATAAAATCTTTTTAAAAAAAAAAAAAAAAAAAAAAAAAAGACTGGGTCTCCTACTCTGGCATCATCCCAGAATTCTCATAATCTTGTTTTCACCTCTGTCCCAGTCTTCAGTTCTAATAGTCTGCTGAATAGTGACTGGTTTCACACAAACCACAAGATAAGTTTGGGTGGCCTGATTGTGAGTAAAACTTGTTCCAGAATGAGATCAGATATAAGAAGCCATGAGCCAGGGGGGCAGTTGAAGCCCCAACCTTATTGATCTGAGGATGAAACTAGCTAGCCAGCCACCTGGAACTTATCAGGGTTTCTGAAAGTCCCATTTATTGCTCCCTTTCTCCAGAGAATGTAGACAGAATGTCCTAGGTACTCCACCTGCAGGTCATTACATTTACCCAGGCTGTTAGGGAAGGGGTAAAACTTCATGTTATCCCACAAAATCATCAGCCATGTTTTGTTCAAGACAGTCCTGCAAACAATGTATGGAAGAACAATGAAAATAATGGCAAAAAAAAAAAAAAATCAACCCACTCTGTTCCATCCATCCCAAGGCACTCTGCTTGCAACTCCAAAATCAGTGTAGCAAGTTACTCTATGGTACATAATGGGAACACAGAGTCAGGCACAACAAACACTTTTAATATATGAACGCTTTATTTCTTAGCACAGGTCCAAAAGAGAAGGGGAAAATATTCCATCACAGCCAGTGTTCCAGGGATGTCATTTGCTTGATCCATGGTTGTAGATGGCTGCTCTGCATGTCCCACTTATGAACAGATAGAAGGGACTCGTGATGTTTGAATGTTGAATATTTATATACCCCAGTGGGAAGGACAATCTTATCACCTCTGCTTTTCACAATCTGCAAAGTTGTACACTTAAGAACAGTGAAAAAATGACCTCATGATAAATCATGGCCACCTTGCTTTATTACCACTAGTCTTAAATTAAAAGCAAGTAAATATAGTCATTGTTCCTCTCAAGGATTTGAGGGAATTAAAAAGAGTATTATTATCACAAAAAGGATAGGGTGTTTACATAGATCTCCTTTCATGTGTGGAGATGAAGTGACCTTCAGTCTTAAACCTGAAAATGAGAAGGAGGCAGCCACGCAAAGTGCTAAGGAAAGAACATTCCTTTAAACAATCACAGGAAGGACAAATACCTAGAAGGGTGAAAGCAGTTCCCCACTTCAAGGAACAGAGAAGAGAGTAGGGAAAAGTGGTAGGGGATTATGACAGAGATTATTTTGTGAATGCAGAAAAAGAGAAAGCTAATGTTTCTAAACTAACCTGTCCCTCTGGGTGTGATACCCTTTGTATTAAATCCAGTGAGGGGCCTCTGATTAAGTTCATTTGATAAAATCAACTTAGGCCTTCTAATTGGGCTACTATATCAGTAAGGCTTGACTCAGTTTGAGCACCCACCCCTTGGTAAACTCATATAAATGGACACTCACTCAAGAAGATGCATGGTAAAAGAGAGCTCTGTAATTTTTGATCCTGGGGCCCTGGGGAGAGATGAGCCATTTAACTGATAGTTTGCAACTGAGCTTGGGAAGAGAACAGGACAGCTGACACTGATATAGAAGACCCAGAAAGAAATGAGACCCAGAAAGAAATGAGACCCAGAAAGAAATGAGGCCAGGAGGGGGAGGAAGCCCTGAGAGATGAGCCCTAAGCCAGTCTGCACCTGAGAGAAAGGAAGCCCAGAGGGAAAGCTGATCCCTCACAGAGATTAGCAACCATCTTGATTCAACATGTGGCAACTGGCTTTGGTGAGAAAGCAACATTGAGTTGGAGTCTTTAGGGCCTTGTAACTGTACATTTTTACCCCAAATATCCTTATAAAAGCCAAAAGATTTCTGATACTTTGCATTGGCACCCGTTGGCACATGAATACAGGAATGCAATTGGGTATTTAGGCAGAAGGACACCATATGTTTGGATTTTATTTGCACAACTCTATATGGAGAAGGGAGCAATGGAATCATATCATGGAGTGGGAGCAGGGCAGAAGCAAGAGGATGAGCAAAGCATGTTTCTGGGCAAGAAATCCCCTATTTGTGTCTAACCTACTATGGTAGGGAATACACAAATTTGTTAGAACATGTTTCTTTTGAATCTATCTGTAGTAGTTTGGTATTATTTATGAATTCCAAAAATAGATATTGGATTATGATTGTAAACTGGTCTGTTCCTCTAGGTGTATTAGAGTGTATTAAATTCAGAGGTTTGCTTGATTAAATAATGATTAAGTCTTTGGTTGGGCCACTTCAGTGGACATGGAGTCCCCCCCCCCCCTTGGTGGGCAGGGACTCACAGAGAAAATCACACAGCAGAGGAGAGAGTTGGAGTTTTTTTTAATGCTGGAGCCCTAGGAAATAAACACACAGGAGAAGAACACAAAGGAATAGAGACTGCTCCATAGACACAGCAGAGGCCCCATGAAGAGAGGGAGCCTGATAGTCTACAGCTGACCTTGTGGAGAGAACAGAACAGCTTAGCCTGGAGAGAAATGAGCCCCAGGAAAGAGATGAGACTTATTTCAGCTTACAGCTGATATTGGAAAAAGCTGGGACCACAGAGCCTTAAGAGAAGAAGACAGGCTGAACATTTGCAGACATCAACAGCTATTTTTCTCCAACACATGGCATCAGACTTTATTGCCTTGTGACTGTAAGCTTCTATCCCAATTAAATACCTTTTATAAAACACAACATAGTTCTGTTACTTTGCATCAGCACCCCTTTGGCTGACTAATACACTACCCTAAAAATTGTCTTAGGGAAATTTACCAGTTGATGGACCAGAGACTAGAATAAGAAATTATTGCTATACTACTGCATTTGGCCTTGACTATGTCACTTCTCATCCTGCCCCAACAACGCAGCTCAGTACCCTCAGAGGTCTCACTCTCCCCCTATCTATCTTCCCCTTGGCCCATAAGAATGATATCCCCTCTCTTTTCATCTATTTAATCTTTTCAATGCTAAGATAGTAGCTTCTCCTCTCCTTCTGTCAGTTCTTTCACATAGAACTTGGTATATTTGTTGTTGTCTCACAGATGTCTGAAGTTCTATTAATTTTTCCTCAGTGATTTTTAATTGGGATCTTAAGAATGGATTATATTTATAAGTTCATGATTAATTTTTTTGACACTTTGAATCAGCTGTTGAGCTTCTCTATAGAATTTTAAAAATATTTTTACTATACATGAACCTACAAAGCAATGATGAATATGTATGGATTTCCAATACAATGCCCCTCCACCAACATGCTACATTGTTTTGGGACATTTGTTACAGTCTATGAGATAAGATAATATCATCAGACTGTTATCAGTAACTATGGTCTATAACATTTGTTATATTTTTCCCCATAATTTCCTATTACTAGTACATTGCATCTTTGGTGGTGTTGCAAAAATATTACAGTATTTCTTCCAACCACAGTCCATAGGTTACATTAATTGCATTTTCTCATGTTTGACATTTTTACCACCTTGAAATAGTGATGTACATTTCTTCTAGTTCATAGGAAATTCTTGTATTTGTACTGTTAACCACAATTCTTATCTACCTCTGGGTTCACTATGTTATTGAGTCTCTAGAGTATTCCCTAACTTTCTTTCAATTGACATTTACATCCCTAGACTACCCTTTTCAGCCACAATCCCATTTATAGACCAGCTGCATTAGTTCTACTCACCATCAACTCTATCCATTTCCACACTTTTACAGTCAAGTTAATAAAAACTTCCACATATGTTAAGTATCAGGACACCTTCTCAGCCCTCCTCTTATCTTCTAATAACCTTGGTTAAAACTCTATGAATTTGTTCCTCATATTTAGTTCATATTAATGAGACTATGCAATATTTGACCTTTTGTGTCTGGCTTATTTCATTTAACATAATGTTTCAGGGTTCCTCCATGTTATTATATGTGCCACAATTTCATTTCTTCTTACAGCAGCATCGTATTCTGTTGTATGCATATACCACATTTTTTTATCCATTCATTGCTTGATGGACACTTGGATTGTTTCCATCTTTTGGCAGTTGTGAATAACACCTCTATGAACATCGATGTACAAATATATGTTTCACAGTTTCCAGTACTTCTGGATATATTTCTAGTTGGGGAATTGCTGGATCATAAAGCAGACTATATTTATCTTCCTGAGGAACAGCAAAACTGCTTTCCACAGAGGCTGCACCATTTTATGTTCCTACCAACAGTGAAGGAGTGTTCCTATTTCTCCACATCCTCTCCAGAACTTACTGTTTTGTTTTTTTTAAACATTGGTCCTTCTATTCGGTGTGCAATGATATCCTATTGCATTTTGATTTGCATTTCCCTAATTACTAGTAATACTGAACATTTTTTCATGTGCTTTTTCACCATTTTATTTCCTCTTTGGAAAAATGTCTATTTAATCTTTTGCCCATTTTTAAATTGGATTGCTTGCTCTTTTATTGTTGACATATCATCTTGGAAATCAAACCCTTATTGGGTATGTGGTTTCCAAATACATTTTTTCCCATTGAGTGGGCTGCCTTTTCCCTTCTTGGTGAAGTTGTTTGAATCAGAAGTGTTTAAGTTTGAGGAGGTCCCATTTATCCATATTTTCTTTTGTTGGTCTTGCTTTCAGTGTAATGTTTAAGAATCCACCACCTACACCGTGTCTGGAAGATATTTCCCCACATTTTCCTCTAGGAGCTTTATGGTTGTAGTTTAATAGTAAAGTTTATGGTCCGTTTTGAGTTAATTTTTGTATATGGTATGAGATAGGGATCCTCTTTCTTTTGTCTATGTATAACCAGTTCTCCCAGCACCATTTGTTGAACAGACTGTTATGTCCCAGGTGGGTGGGTTTAAAAGACTTATCAAAATCACTTGACCATTGATGTGAAGATCTGTTTCTGAACCATCAATTCAGTTCCATTGGTCTATATGTACATCTTTATGCCAGTACCATACCATTTTTACCACTGTAGCTAGGTAATATGATTTAAAGTCTGGAAGTGAGAGTCCTCCAACTTTGTTATTCTAGTAAGAAGTTTCTGGCTATTTGGGGCCCCTTACCCTTCCAAATAGATTGATAATGGTTAGGTTCCCCGAGCCTTCTGGTGAGGGCAAACTGGCCCATGCCCATGGAGAGCTGATGGCCCACACCCATGGACAGCTGGTGCAGCAAGATGATGCAACAAAAGGGGAGACAAGCAGACAGAGGAAATGCACAACAAATGGACAGAGAAAGCAGACAGTGAGCATAAGCGGCAAGGGCAGGGGTGAATAAAAATAAAAATAAATCTAAAAAAATACTGGTGGAATATTTTCTTGATTGCATTGAATCAGTATATCAATTTGGGTGGAATTTACATCTTAGTGATATTTAGTCTTCTAATCCATGAGCCTGGAATGTTCTTTCACTTATTTAGGTCTTTTTCATTTCTTTTACCACTGCATTCTGGTTTTCTGAATACAAGTGCTTTATGTCCTTGGTGAAATTTATTCCTATATATTTGATTCTTTTATTCATTATTGTAAATGGAATTTTTTTCCTGACCTCCTCCTCAGATTGCACATACTAGTGTGTAGAAACATTACTGATTTTGTTTATTAATCTTGTATTCTGCCACTCTGCTGAAATTGTTTATTAACTCTAGCAGCTTTGTTGTAGATTTTTTGGGATTTTCTAGGTATAGTATCATATCATCTGTGAATTGCAAAAGTTTTAATTCTTCCTTTCTATTTTGATGCCTTTTATTTCTTTTTCTTGCCTGATTGCTCTAGCAAGAACCTCTAGCACTGTATTGGACAAGAGAGTTGACAGTAGTCATCCTTGTCTTGTTCCCATTCTCAAAGCAAAAGCTTTCAGTCTTTCAACATTAAATAAAAAGTTAGCTGTGCGTTTTTCATATGTGGCCTTTATCATATTGAGAAAGTTTCCTTCAATTCTTATCTTTTGTAGTATTTTCATCAAGAAAGAATTCTGTATTTTGCCAAATGCCTCTGCATTAATCAATAAGATCATGTGATTTTTCTTTGATTTATTAATGTGGCATATTATGCTGATTGATTTTCTTGTATTGAACCACCCTTGCATGACTGTTATTAAACCCACTTGGTCATAATGAATAAATCTTTTAATGTGTTGTTGGATTTGATTAGCAAGTATTTTGTTGAAGATTTTTGTAATCATATTCATTAGGGAAATGGGTCTGTAATTTTCTTTGGTTTTAGGGTGATATTGGCTTCATAGAATGCGTTTGGTAGTGTTCCTTCTTGTACCATTTTTGTAAGAGTTTGAGTAATATTGGTATTAAACCTTCCTTGAATACTTCGTAGAACTCACCTGTGAAACCATCTCATCCTGGGCTTTTCATTTTGGGAAGTTGCTTGATGGCTGTTTCAACCTCTTGTGGTTTTCATTTACTTTTTCTTTTTTTTTCTTTTTTCTTTTTCTTTTTCTTTTTTTTTTTTTTTTTGAGGTCTTCTATCCTTTCTAGGGTCAGTGTAGGTTGTTTGTACATTCCTAAGAATTTTTCCATTTTGTCTACATTGTTTAGTTTGTTGGCTTACAGTTGTTCATAGTATCATCTTATGATGCCTTTTATTTCTATGGGATCAGTAGTAATGTCCTCATTTTTTTTTCATTTTATTTATTTCCATCTTCTCTCTTTTTTCTTTGTCTTACTAACTGTTTGTTGATTTTATTAATCTTCTTGATGAACCAAATTGTGGTTTTGTTAATTCTAACTATTGTTTTATTTTTTTCTCAATTTCATTGATTTCTGCCCTGATCTTTGTTAACTCATTCCTTCTGCTTACTTTGGGACTACTTTGCTCTTTTCTCATTCCTCCAGCTGTGTAGTTAGGTCATTGATCTAACTCTTTCTTCTTTTTTAATATAAACATTGAGGGCTAAAAATTTTCCTCTCAGCACCATCTTTGCTTCATCCCATAGGTTCTGATATGTTGTGTTCTCATTTTCATTTGTCTCAAGATGTTTGTTGATTTCTTTTAAAATGTCCTCTTTGACACACTGATTATTTAAGAGTGTGTTTAGTCTCCATATATTTGTGAATTTTCCCTTTTTCTGTTTCTTGTTGATTTCCAACTTTATTCTGTTATGTTTAGAGACAGTGCTTTGAATATTTATGATCTTTTTAATTTATTAAGATCTGCTTTGTGACCCTACATATGCTCAATCCTGGAGAAAGATCCATGAGCACTTGAGGAGAATGTATACCCTGCTGTTTTGGGGTGCAATGTTCTGTATATATTTATTAGGTTTAGTCCATTTATCATATTATTCAAGCTCTTTGTTTCTTTATTGATCCTCTCCCCAGATGTTATGCACATCTCAGCAGGATGTCTTTGACTGCCAAAGTAGATACTACACCAAATAGCATGGCTCCTGAGGGCTCTGGAGACATCCAGACAATAGAGTCAGGGCAGACAGCTCAAGAGTTTGGTGCCTTGCCAGTGGGCCCTACTTTGGAATTTATGCTCCCCAGAGTGACAGGGTTGGACTCAGTTGTGGCTTCCCTACACATGGTTCTTCTGTCCTATTTGAACCTATAATTAATGCTAAAGTTAGTACTGCAGAGACCTGTGTGCCCTCCAGGCATGCTTCCAAGGGCTGCTTCCAAGGGCTGCTTCCAAGGGCAGCATGGGGGGAGCTTAAAATTAGATAGTTAAAACTGCAAATCTATTTATGGATGTACCACATTTTGTTATCCATGCACCAGTTAATAGACATTCCTATTTTTTCCCCCAGTTTTTGCTGCCATGAACTTGCCCCAGGAATCATTGTACAGACATGATTTCATTTATCTTGGATAGACTTCTCAGAATGGAAGTACCAAGAATTATGGTAAGTTTATATGTTTAAGAAACTGACAATTGTTTCTCAAACTGTCAGCATAATTTTGCATTCTCACCAGAAATGTATGAGGGCTCCAGTTTTTCCACATCTTTAACAGATGGTATTATCTCTCCTGATTTTAGCCATTCTAGTAGGTGTATATGATAACTCATAGCAGATTTTAATTTGTATTTCCCTAGTGATGAAAAGAATTGAATGTTTCTTCTTTGGTAAATGTGTGTTCACATATTTTCTCACTTTTAAGTGCTGTTTCCTTTTTTAAAAAAAAAATAAAAATCAATTTTATTGATACACATCACCAAAGGATACAATTCATCCAAAGTGCATAATCAGTGATATTTGGCACAGTTACATAGTTGTGCATTCATCACCTCAGTCATCATTAGAGCATTTTCATTATTTCAATAATAATAAACAAAAAAAGCTAATAAGAAAATCCATCACCTCTTGATCTCTCTGTGCTACCTCTGCTGTCCACAGCTTCCATTTCTGGCTATTTTTACTCTAATACTTTTTTCTTTCCTATATAAATTGATTTGTATTTACATTTTATATAAATGGAATCATACACTATGTTACACAATACATTTAGTTCATAGTAATTCAATCTTCCTGTATTTGTCCTTTTGAGTCTGGCTTGCTTCATACAGCATACTGTTCTCAAGGTTCATCCATGTTGTCATATGCCTTAGAACTTCATTTTTTCTTACACCTGCATAATATTCCATCATGTGAATGTGCCACAATTTGTTTATCCATTCATCAGTTAATGGACACCTGAGTTGTTTCCAGCTTTTGGTAATCGTGAATAACACTGCTATGAACATAGGTGTGCAGATGTCTCTTCATGTCACCGCTCTCAGTTCTTCTGGGTATATACCCAATAATGGTATTACGAGGTCATGATGCAAATCTATTTTCAACTTCTTTAGGAACTGCCAAACAGTCCTCCACAGTGGCTGTACCATTCTGCATTCCTATTAACAGTGACTAAGTTGTGTTCTCGTTTTCATTTGTCTCAATACATTTACTGATTTCACTTGCCATTTCTTCTTTGACCCACTGATTATTAAGGACTGTGTTGTTTAGCCTCCACACATTTGTGAATTTACCTTTTTCCTGTTTGTTATTGATTTCCAGTTTCATTCCCTTATTATCTGAGAAGGTGCTTTGTATAATTTCAGTCATTTTTATATTTACTGAGAGCTGCATTGTGCCCTAACATGTGGTCTATCCTGGAGAAGGATCCATGAGCATGTGAGAAGAATGTATACCATACTGAGTTTGGATGCAGCATTCTGTATGTCTTTTAGGTCTAACTCATTTATCATATTGTTTAAGTTCTTTATTTCCTTGTTGATCTTCTGTCTAGTTGTTCTGTCTAATGATGTGAGTGGTGTGTTGAAGTCTCCAACAATTATTGTAGAGATGTCCATTTCTCCCTTCAGTTTTGCCAGAGTTTGTCTCATGTATTTTGGGGAACCCTGGTTTGGTGCATAGATATTTAGGTCTGTTATATCTTTCTAGTGGATTGTCTCTTTTATTAATAGTTAATGGCCTTCTCTATCTCTTACAAATTTTTTTTTTGCATTTAAAGTTTGTTTTGTCCAATAATAGTATAGCTACCCCTGCTCCTTTTTGGTTACTATTTGCATGGAGTATCTTTTTTCAACCTTTCACTTTCAGCTGGTTTGTATCCCTGGGTCTAATGTGGGTCTGTTTTAAGCAGCATATGGAGTGCTCATGTTCTTTAATATACATTCTGTCAGCTTATATCTTTTGATTGGCAAGTTTAATCCATTCGCATTCATTGATATTACTGTAAATGCATTATTTATTTTCACCATTTTATTCTTTGGTTTTCATTTGTCATATATTTTGGTCTGTGTTTTTATTCTTTTGGTCATTCTTTCTGCTGTTCTTTCTTCTGTACTCCCCTCCAGGCCTCTCTCTCCTGTCTTTTTCTTTTAGGCTCTAAGGCTGTCTTTAATATTTCCTGCAAGATGTATTCTTTATTACAAACTCTCTTAGTTTCTGTTTGTGAATCTTTTATACTCACCTTCACATTTGAAGGACAATTTTCTGGATACAGAATTCTTGACTGGCAGTTTTTCTCTTTCAGTCTCCTAACTGTATCATACCACAGTCTTCTTGCTTCCATGGTTTCTAATGAGAAATCTGCACTAAGTCTTACTGGGAGTCCCTTGTAAGTGATGGTTTGTTTCTCTCTTACTGCTCTTAGAATTTTCTCTTAATCTTTGACATTTGACATTCTGAGTAGTATGTTTCTTGGAGTACATCTATTCAGATTTATTCTGATTGGGGTAAAGTGGGCTTCTTGGACATGTATGTTCATTTCTTTTGTGAGAGTTGGGAAATTTTCAGCTATGTTTCCTCAAATATTCTTTTTCCCCTTTTCCCTTCTTTTCTCCATCTGGAACTTCTATGACATGTATATTGTTGCTTTTTGTGTTATCTTTCAATGCCCTGAGCGCCCTTGCTCAATTTTTTCCATTTTTTTCCTCCCTCTGTTTTTTTTTTTTTTTTTTTTTTTTTAAAATTCAGCTGTTCTATCTTCAGTATCAATTGTTCTTTCTTCTATCATTTCAAGTTTGCAGTTGTAAGCCTTTAATGTGTTTTTGGTCTCACTTATTGTGTCTTTCATACCCACAAGATCGTTACTTTTTTGTTCTGGATTTCAAATTCTTCTTTGTGCTTGCTCTGTATCTTCTTGATGTTATTCATCTCTTTAGCCATATTGTCTTTCATCTCATTAATTTGATTTTGGGAATTTGTACACTTCTCATTAACTACTTCTCTCATATCCTGCATCTCTACTGGGACTTTGATATATTCCTTTTCCTGGGCCATGGCTTCCATTTTCTTATTCTGGCTCATTATTGTTGCTGATGTCTAGGCATTTGATTAGGATATAGTTTACTCAGATGCTCAATTTCTTTCTCTTTCGTTGGGATTTCATAGTGGGAGGCTGTGTGTTACTGCTGATCTTTGATTCTTTGTTTGAACTGGATCATTAGGGTTGTCCCTGTTAGCTGCTCAAACCTGGGCTCTGGACTCAGTAATGGGTTGCAGACCTGTTTCCTAGGTCCTTAGGGGGGAAGCTATAAAGGCCATAAAAAGCCTAACTTATTTATTTTTAATTTTCTCACATGTACTACCTAGTTCTGCCAGCAGATGAGACTCCTTGGCAGCCCTCTCAGTTCAATCCTGGTTAGAGTGTTTCCTTTTTCTTTATATTTATTTATTTTTTTCACTTTATTTTGTATATTTAATTATTGAAAATATAAATGACTAAAAACTAAAAAGTAAACACAGATGAATAAATGCATACATTTCTCAATTAAAAACTGGATACATATAAAAATTTTTGTTTTTAATTGAGCAATATGTTACACAATATATTTGGTTAATCGTAATGCAGTCATACAGTATTTGTCCTTTTGTGTCTGGCTTGCTTCACTCAACATAATGTCCTCCAGGTCATCCATGTTGTCATATGCTTTACAGCTTCATATCTTCTTACACCTGCATAATATTCCATCATGTGAATAGACCAGTTTTTTATCCATCCATCATTTGATGGACACCTGGGTTGTTTCCAAATTTTGGCAATTATGAATAACACCACTATGAACATAGGTATGCAGATGTTTATTTGTGTCACTGATCTCAGTTCTTCTGAGTATATATGCAGTAGTGGTATTACAGGGTCACGTGGCAAGTCTATATTCAACCTCTTTAGGAACTACCCAACAGTCCTCCACAGTGTCTGTACCATTCTGTATTCCCACCAACAGTGAATAAGTGTTCCTATCTCTCCACATCCTATCCAACACTTGTAGTTCTTTGTCTTTTTAATAATGGCCATTCTGATAGGTGTGAAATTAGATCTCATTGTAGTTTTGATTTGCATTTCCCTAATCATTAATGATGTTGAGCATTTTATCATGTGTTTATTTTTGCTATTTGTATTTCTTCTTTGGAAAAATGTCTATTCAAGTGGTTTGCCCATTTTTACTCAGGTCATTTGTCGTTTTATTGTTGAGTTGTAACATCTCTTTATATATCATCGATATTAAACCCTTATTGGAAATGTGATTTCCAAGTATTTTCTCCCATTGAGACTACTGCCTTTCACCACTTTGACAAAGTCCTGTGAGGTGCAAATCCCATTTATCTATTTATTCCTTTTGTTGCACATGCTTTGGGTGTAAGGTCCAAGAAACCATCACTTACCATAAGGTCTTGAAGATGTTTCCATACATCTTCTTCTTGTAGTTTTATGATCCCAGATTTTAAATCTAGGTCTTTGATCCATTTTGAGTTGATTATTGTATAGGGAGTGAGATATAGGGGTCCTCTTTCATTCTTTTGGTTATAGATATCAAGTTCTTCCAGCGCCATTTGTTGAAGAGACTATTTTTCCCCCATTAACATGGACTTGGTATGTTTGTCAAAAACCAGTTGATGATAGAGGTGAGGGTTTATTTCCGTGTTTGGAATTCTATTCCACTGATCGATGTGTCTATCTTTAAGCCAGTATCATGGTATTTTGACCACTGTAGCTTTGTAATATGTTTCAAGGGTAGGCAGTGAAATTCCTCCCATGTCACTCTTCTTTTTCAGAATGCTTTTGGCAATTCGGGTATACTTTTCCTTCTAAATGAATTTCGTAGTTGCCTTTCCTTTTTTTTTTTTTTTTTGAAAGTAATTTCTTTTTATTTTTTAAAACTTACTTAAATTACATAAATGTTACACAAAAAATATAGGGAATCCGATATGCCCCATTCTCCACACCTCGCATACCCTCTCACATGGACATCCTTCATTAGTGTGGCACATTCATTGCAATTGATAAATGCGTCCTGGGGCATTGCCACTGAGTGTGAACAATAGTTCACATTGTAGTTTACACTCTCTCCCACACGATCCTGTAGGTTATGGGAAGATATAGAATGGCCTATAACTATCATTGCAGTGTCTTTCAGGATGATTCCCAAGTCCCAAAAAGGGCCCCATATTACACCTGTTTTTCCCTCTCCCTGCCCTCAGAGCCTCCAGTGGCCACTGCCTCCATATCAATGTTGTAATTTCTTCCATTGCTAGAATCACAATAAGTATATAGTGGAATACCAGTAAGTCCACTCTAGTCCATAGCTCATTCCTCAATCCTGAGGATTCTGGGATGGTGATGTCCACTCCACCTCTAATTGGGAAGGGGATTCAATTCCATACAGCCAATGGATGAGATTCTCTTGCTTGCAGTTTCTTGGTATTGTGGTTGTCGATCCTCACCTCCTTGTTAGTTGCCCTTCGTGAGTCCAATGAACTGAAGAGTAGGTATTGCAATTCTGCTGAGGCTCAGGGCCCAGCTGGCACATGGACAGCCCAAAGATTCCAGTCTCTTGGATGTATACCTACAAACTCCACCACCAAATATAGGTTTAAATAGAAGGGACAGATGAGCCATGTGTAAGGAAGCCATAACTGAGTCCAACTCTGTCATTCTCAGAAGCACAAACTCCAAAGTAGGGCCCACTAGCAAGGCACCAAACTCTGGTGCTATCTGCCTTGATCATAGGACCTGGGTTTCTCCAGAGCCCTCAGGGGCCCCACTATTTGGGGTAGTAACCACTTTGGCAGTCTGTGAAATCCTGCTGAGATGTGCATAAGCATTACCTCTGGGATAAACTCCCAACTCACTTTGAAGTCTCTTAGCCATACAAACTCATTTGTCTTTACCTTCCCCTCCCCCTTTTTTGAGGTCTTTTTTCCAGTTGTATTGCTAGTTGGTGCTTGGTAGTAATCCCTTGCTGTCAGGGAGGCTCATACCTGGGAGACATGTCCCACACTGGGGGGATGGTATTGCATTCATATGCTGCGTTTGGTTTAGAGAAAGGCCACATTTGAGCAACAGAGAGGCCCTCAGGAGGCAACTCTTAGGCACCCCACAACACTGGGCTAAGATTCAATTTCAAGAGCAAAGGCTCACAAGCATAGTCATCAATATCAAGGACCCATCAGTGGACCATCCTCCTCTGCAAGTCATTGTCCCTGCCCTTGGAGACATGGCAGAGCTCTCTAGGACAGGAATTCAATATTTTCTCTGTTATTGTGTGAATTTCCACCTACTGTGACAATGCCCCATGAACATTTGAACACATTTATATACCTTATATATATGTCCCAATGAACTTCTCCCAAATATCCCCCATCACTGACATCCCACACCAATGATCCTCCCCTGCCCTTGTTGGTAAGTCTTCTGTGATCCAAAGCTTCTTCAAAAATAAAGCCAATAGGACAACCAGTAAGATTGCAGCAGAGAAAAGAGCTCCTAAAATCAGCTCTTGCTATGAGGCAGTTGGTGATCACCCATTGCTGTCTAGAGCACTTGTTTGGGGGCTTCAGGTGGTCAGAAGAGCATCCTGCAACATCCTTGAAAGAATGGAAGGAGGAGAATGCCCATCTGCAGAGAAGATTCATAAGTGAGCACTCCATGCCATGGAGGCCGGTGCCCATCCTCCAATGCAGGCACAAGCCGATTCAGGAGCTGTTCCACAGCTGGAAATGGAAGTTCCACTTCCCAAATATGGGGGAAGAAGAGAGAGTTGGCCACCAACTTCAGCTACTGATTAGTAAATTCAGTGAGCTAAAGTATAATCCTAAGAACAGCCAAAGTTTGAACCTGTCCAAGTCAGAAAGAGGCCAGTGGCCGCCACCTTAACTCTATGCCTAACTCAAGGGGAAGTGGGGCTGACTAAGCATCACAGTGTTGGTAGGACAGACTTCTTTCCATCTAGATCAGATTGCCACTCTAGCCTAAGACCCAGGCCCACCTTGGGCAGTGAGGAAGCTGAGGAGGAGCTGTGCCATCCTCTCTGGGAAACTACAGGCCATGCTGTGGATGCCAATGATCATCCTACTTTGGCAGTGCAAACCACCCCAGGAGCTAAGAACAGCAAAAGTTTCAGCCTATCCAAGTCAGAAGGAGAACAGTAGCCACATTTTGACTCCACCCCCAACATGAGGGGAAGCTGGGCTGACTGAAAATCACAGTGATGGTAGAGACTGGTTTCTTTCACCCAGATTGGCCTGCAGCCCTAGCCTAGGCTTCAGCACCAATTCTAGCAGGAATAAAGGTGACAGGCCCTGCACCAGCCTATCCAGGTAACTGCAGATACATTTAGCTGGGACAGACTGAGTAATCAGAAGTCTACCAGGGCAAGTGCAGTCATCTTGGACCTGCCCTGCATAGATTGCTCCCCAGAACTGCATCTCTATCCACTCCCCGGGCATGGTAGAATGGGGTGTGAAGCTTCATCAGTCTCTGTGTGCACCTAGAGTCTAGGCCTGCATGAGGTGGAGTATTCCACACAGCTGTGACTCTGTCCCAACCCCTGGCAAAGGATAAAGTTGTGAGAAGCTTCATTGGTTCTTGGGGGTAATGAGGGCAGCTTGAGCATCCACAGCTTATGGCACCAACTACATCCTTAGCTCCTACTACACAACCAGCAAGGAAGAAAGGGCAGAAAGCCCTAAACTAAAGAGAAAAACTGCACCCAGAATAAATACATCTAATAAGCCAGATGCCAAGGCACCAACAAAAATTTACAATCCACAATGTACAATTTACAAAATTTACAAGAAACAGGAAGATATGGCCTAGTTAAAGGAACAAGCCTCCAGATGACATAAAGGAGTTGAGAGAACTAATCATAGATGTTCAAACAAATCTCCTTAATAAATTCAATGAGATGGCTAAAGAAAGTAAGGATATTAAGAAGACATTGGATGAGCTCATAGAGGAATTTGAAAGCATACATAGAAAAATAGCAGATCTTATAGTATGTTGAATTAGTCTTATGCTGATTTCTTTCTGGTTATTACTCATCCTTAAATGGGGGCATTACTTTCTCTGAGTCGGCATTTTCCAGAAAAATAAAGTGAGAATGGGGTGAGGGCTTGAATTAGAGAAGCTTGGATTATGTTAGTTGTTCTTACTAACGTTCTACCCTGGGATTATGTCTGTATCTCGAGTTAGCTGCTGGACTTTTCTTTCAAAAATGCAATATATATACTCTTTCTTGTTTAACTCCACCTCCCCTGCCACTACCTGGTATCAGACAGGATTCATTGACTTGTTTGAACTTACAGACCTTGTCATTGAAGGGAAAACCCCTGATTTTCTGTCAGGATGTGCTAACTTCAGAGGATTCTACTTGTTCCAAGAGCTGCAGAAGTATTTGCTTTGGTTTTTACTCAATTTTGTGTAACTTTTACTATATTTAGTAGCTCTTCTTCATAACATATTATTTGAAGTTGTGATTGATTGCTAGTTTCATCATAGGTGGACTTTTTAAATTAGTGTCAGAAGCAAGTGGAATAGTAACAATTCTAACATCTTTAACTGAAAGTCCTCTAAATTATCACTTCAAATGGAAACACTGAATACATACAGAATAATTTATTTAAATAATCCCAAGTCGATAAAAGGGAAATTACTGAATCATAGATCTTTAGTTTCTTCAGTTTTTATTTATATTGCCAAATTGTTCTCCAGAAAGGATGTAACAGTTTATACCACCATCAAAGATGGTTCATGAAGGTGACCATTTCCCTATCCCCTCATCAACAATGAGTTTTATTGGCCTTTTTAATTTTCACTTGTCTTATAGGAAAAAACAAATAACTTATTTGTTTTTTTTACATTGTTTGGTTAATAGTGAGACTGAACAACTTTTCCTATGGTTATTGGATGTTTGGAGATAAAGATGTTAGCAAGGATATATGAGATACTCCAAAGTCAAAGCAGAAATTAGGTATAGCATATATTCAACTGCAGGGATTAGTCAGCTATGACTCTTGGGCCAAACCTAGTCTGCCACCAGTTTTTGTATAGTCCAGGAGCTAGAAGTCTAAAATCAAGGTGTCAGTGAGGCCATGCTTTCTCCCTGGAGTCTGTAGCATTCTAGTGTGATTCTCTCTGCTTTCTGGCCTCTATGATTTCCAGGTCCTCTTTATAAGGCTCCAGTAATCTACACCTTAACTAAAAATAACCTCATCAAAAGGTCCTTTTTACAATGGGTTCACAACCATAAGAATTTATTAAGATTAAGGGCCAATATTTACTCTTTGGCCCTTTTCAGTAAAAGCTTGTTGGCCCTTGCACTATTGCATATTTGGAATGAATTTGATTCAAGGATGCTTTTGAATCTAGTGGAATCTCTCTTAAAGTCTGTTTTTCTCATTGTATCTCATGTGTAGACCCCAAAGTTGTATTCTTCAGATCTGGTTGCCGTGAATGTTCCTTCTAAAGCCATCCTTAGTACTGTAGTCTTTGGGTCCTGATTGAGACTCTGAGGGAGAAATATTTCTCTTTCTGTAACATGAGTCTCATCACTAGAGTGATGTCCTTTGTTGCTGCTGTACCTATTGGCTTCATATCTGATGTGGAGATTTCTGTTATTTCTGTTCTGTAAGAACTGTTCTTACCTCTGGCCTATTTCATTCTGTCTTCTTTGATGTCTGAAGCATACTCACTCACCAGTTAAAGCTTATTCTATCATATATTAATTCTTGCATACCTTTTTAGCTTAAATTCTTTAGTTACAGTATATTTCCTTGCAGCACATCATCTTAATTTGGAGACTTTCCATGTCTTATTAGATTTCCTCAGTAATCAGAAAGAGATGCCCCCTTTTCCTATTCAAAGCTCAATTCCTTTTGTCCTGTTTTATCTGGAGCATGCTGGTAGATGTGTTCTTTTAGTGCTTAGTGAATCATGAAGTGTGTTCAACAGCTCAGACACTACCAGTTCTTTTAATGTTCTTTTTGATTATGTTTCCTGAGGATGTGGTCTTAAAACTTATCATCTTTAGTATGGAATTTAATGTAAATTAAAATTATTTGTTTACAAGCCCATTGATTTAAGAAGAAAAAAATTGCCTAAGAGAGGGAGTTGGACAAAATAGAGACTACCCTGAGAAGGATAACTATTAGAATGAAGGATCTGGAAATTATGCTATATACAAAAAGCACTTGAAGGTATTGGGGATACAATATTAAAGTTTAATACAATGTAAAAACACATGAAGAAATGCTTAACATCACTCATGATTAAGGAAATGCAAATCAAAACTACAATGAGATCTTATTGCACAGTTATCAGAATGGCCACTATTAAAAAGACAGAGAACTAAAAGTGCTGGAGAGGATGTGGAGAGATAGTAACACTTATTCACTCTTGGTGGGAGTGCAGATTGGTACAGCCACTGTGGAGGACTGTTTGGCAGTTCCTAAAGAAGTTGAGTACAGACTTGCCACGTGACCCAGCAATACCACTACTGGGTATATACCCAGAGGAACTGAGAGCAGTGATATGAACAGACATCTGCACACCAATTTTCATTGCAACATTATTTATGATTGCCCAAAGTTGGAAATAACTCAGGTGTCCATCAGCAGAGGAATGGATAAACAAACTGTGATCTAGTCACACAATGGAATATTATGCAGCTGTAAGAAGAAATAAAGTCATAAAGCATATGACAACATGGATCAACCTGGAGGACATTATTTTGAGTGAAGCAAGCCAGACACAAAAAGACAAATATTGTACAATTGCATTACGATGAACCAAATATATTGTGTCACATATTGTTTGATTTTTAAAAAATTATTTGTATCCAGTACATTTAATTGAGAAATGTATGTATTTATTCATCTGTGTTTATTTTTAGTTTTTAATTACTTATATTTTCAATTATTAAATGTACAAAATAAAGTTAATATTAAAAAAAACAGAGTCAGAGATTGAAGTGCTACAAGCAAAGGAACACAAGGATTATGGGCAAACCACCAGAGCTAGGAAGAGCCAAGGAAGGATTCTCTCCTACAGATTTCAGAGGGCGCTCAACCCTGCCAACACCTTGACCTTGGACTTTGATCTTCAGAGCTGGGAGACAATAAATTTGTTTTAAGCAAAAAGCAAAAACAAAAACAAAAAGACCTTGATGATATGGTATCATTTCATTTCACAATTTTATATCTTTGATGCAAAGCTTAACTCCAAATAAATAATTCATTTAAACAGATTTTCCTCCACTAACATTTTCCAGTTTGTTGTTTCTCTAACCCCGAAATTCTTATTTATATTAATATTTCACATTTCATAGGAAAAAGTAAACTTTCCTATTTTTGATTGAAATACAATGATCCAGAAGTGGATTTATCATAAAGCTATAGAATCTTAGGCTTTAGGATCCCCTCACTGATAAAGGGTTCATCTTTTTTGCCAATGAAGATCCCCCAAATTGTAAATGTCTCAGATACCACAAAATCAGCATGGTTGTGATAGACTCTAAGATAGCCCCTAGGATCCCTACCTCTGGGTGTTTCTACCTTTGTATAATCTCCTCCCCTTGATTGTGGGTGGGACCTACAGCTCCTTCTAACTAATAGAATATGGCAAAGATGATGGGACATCACTCTTGTGTCTACATTATATAAGATTATATCTTACTAGCAGAGTCTTTTTACCCTTTGCTGGCTCGGAAGAAGCAGGCTGCTGTGACCCTTATAGCCACATGGAAAGAAATTCTGTAAACAACCTGAGGAAGATTGGAAGTATACCTTTTCCCATTCAAGCCTCCAGATGAGAATCCAACCTCAGCCAACACCTTGATTGCAGCCTCTGAGACTATAAGCAGAGGACCCAGTTAAGTCATACCCAGACTCCTTTTTTGACTCAAAGAGGAGTCAAATAAATCTGTGTTGTTTTACACTACTAAGTTTATGGTGATCTGTTGCATAGCAATAGAAAACACAAACAGAAGTAAAATTACAATGTAAAACATGCAACTAAAGGCTCCCCTTTATCCCCATTGCCACCTTTTATTTTTATTGTTCCTTTGTCTCAGAGGTTACAGTTAGGGTCAGCTAACAACGATCTTGAAACTGATGACCATTTCCATTTATGGTTTTGATATTTTTCTATATTTATATTTATCCATTGTGGTCATTTAAAAAATTTCCCACCAATTCTTTGATACTCTTTCCTTCGAGTGAGGGTTGGAATTAGTGACTCAATTCTAACAAATAGAATATGGTAGAAGTGATGGTGAATGACTTCTAAGACTAGGTCATAGAAAGTATTTCAGCTTCCTGTCTTGCCTTCTCTTAGATCATTTCCTCTGGTGGAAGCCATCTGTCTAATCATGAAGACACTCAAGCAGTCATATGGAGAGATCCATGTGGGAAGAACTGAAGCTTCCTGCTAATAGCCATGTGAGTGAGCTACCCCAAAACGGGATCCTGAAGCACCAATCAAGCCTTCAGACACAGTAGCTCTGGAGAACATTTTGCTTCCACCTTGCAAGAAACCTAAGCTGGAAAGACCCAGCTATGCTACTTCTGAATTCCTAACCCATAGAAACTATGAGATAAAAATGCTTATTGATTTAAACCCCTAAGTTTTAGGGCAATTAGTTACACAACAATAGATAACTAATATATCCCTAAAATATATAACATTATTTTGTGTATACAGATTTCGCACACAATATTGACCTATGAAGCGAGATACAGAAGAATATATACAGTGTGATTCTACTTATATAAAGTAAAAATTAGGCAAAATTGATCTCTGGGCTTAGGAATCAGGATAGTGGATTCCCTCATGGGGTTGTGATGAAGTGGGGATAGTAACTAGAAGGGGTCTTGAGTCAGACTTCAGGAGTGCTAGTATTGCTTTTTTCCCTTGATTTGTGTGCTGATTACAAGGAAGTATAAATTTTTGAAAATTCATAGCTCTGATGATGTGTGTTCTTTTTTGTGTGTATATTATACTTGACTAAAAGTTTAAAAATATATAGTGCATAGCATTTTATTGTGTCCTTTTGCAACCTACCCCTTTTTTGAGATCCAATCATTTTGATGAATGCCCTTGGATTTTGGAGTTTTTTATGATGACTTTTTGTCTAGAAGCCCTCTTTTCTTTTCCCACCCATCTAAAGCCTTATATTATTTAAGATCTGTTTTTGAGCTGAGTCTTCTACAAAACTCTTAGGGAGTACCCTAGTTTGAAGTGATCTCTTCCCTTAGAATTAATCCAGTGCTCACTAGCAGTAATTACTCCTTTGACAGCTTTTTTATATTATCTTGTATTATGAGAACACAGTCACATGATAAAATAATATCTTCAATTATATTATTAACTCCCATTGATAGAAATTCTGTTTAACTGAAAGAAGTAGATATGTAATTTTACCTTTAGAAGCCAGAACTCTTCTTAAACACAATCTTCATTATTGTTAATTCTGCTGAAGATTCTGTCCTATAATATGGTTTCTTTAAGATCATAGATTATAAATTGGGAACTGGAAGTTTAGACTTGTTACACACCCAAGAAGTTTCATAATTGTGGCTATAACAAAAGACAATGTATTGTGTTGAGATAGTCAAATTTAGTATCTATTCTGTTTGCTGTTTTGTTTCTTCATGGTTTTCATCTCATAGGCTGTCTCTTGAACCCTGCAATCTCTTGATCTTGTTATTGGTATCCATTTTCCCATCTCAAAGGGGAAGTGGGATGTAGGCCAGTCTTTCTATATATCTGAAATAAAGAATTTCTATCTTGGATCAGACCCATGCATCTAGCATGCTAGGGAAGTGCATCCCCCTCCAAGGTTAAGTTTGTAATATATTGTGCATTTTCAGAAAATATCCATGCTTCTGTCATCCATGAATCAATGCAACCCCTTTTAAAAGAAAATCCCTTGTTTTATAAACTCTTTTGGAGAATATGTGCTCCTTAAATTTACTATTTATTTTGTAAAATCATTTTTTAAAACTTGTCCTGAATTGCCTCTTTTGCCCAGCAGTCCCTTTATTCTTATTTTATGAATTCCTTTTTCAGATTTGTTCTTTGCTTAAACAATTGTTTTTGTGTGAAAACTTCTCTGCAAGAACTTTAAGTTTCCTCATCAAATGAGACAGAGTTGAAGCTATATTCTATGCACACTCCTGGAACTGTTAATAAGCTTCCTTCCCACTTGTGTCTTTCCCCAGCTATTATAGGGAGGAATTATAGTTCTGTAATTATGACTGCTGCTTATCAAATAAGCAGTGCTTTTAATGGGCTTACAATGATTCATTTTAATTACTTTAATATAAAAATAAATTTCCTTAGTTATCATATAAAAAAGGCAAAATTCTCCCTTGTCTACCCAAACACACAGGTGAATGCTGTTATTAATATTTTATGTATCTAACAGAAAAATACAATTTATATCTATTATGGATTTTTTTCAAACAAGTTATATTGTGTTAAAGTACATATATCATTTTGTAACTTTTAAATTTCAGACGTTTTTTTTCTTGGCAACTTCCCTGGCAGTATTTCCATGTCTAAACATAGAGATCTATCTTAAACTTTTATAATAATTCATAACGTTCTCTAGTGTAGTTTATTTAATTGTTTTCCTATTAACAGGAAATTAGATTGTTTTTAATTCCTTCCAAATCCAATCTTAATTGAAATTCTGGGTCAAAGAGTATGGACATTGCCTCTATTAAATCTGTCAATTTGCTCTAAAAAATGGGTTTACTCATTTAAACTTCTACCAACATTGCATAAAAGGAATACTTTTGCTAGCAGTTGATATTTTCCAACTTTTAATTTTTTGCCAGTCTGATGGGTAAAATGTTTTTCATTGTTGTTTTACTTTGCAATGCTCTTCTTACTAATGAATTTGAATGTATTATATATGTTTGGTCATTTGTTTTTTCCTTTACATTGTTTGATCATCATATTATTGAATTATTTGCCTCTTATTGTTTGGTAAGAATTCTTTAAATATTTGGTATATTAATCTCTCATCTCTTATATAGGTTGTAAATACTTTCTCCTAATTTGCTAGTTATATTTTATTTTTGTTTATGATGGCTTTTATTGTATATAAGTTGTTAAGTTCAATGAAATCGATTTTATTATAGTTTTCTTTTTAAATGCTCTGATTCTTGTTTTAGGAAACCTTCCCTACCCTGGGTTTATAAATATATTCTCTCATACTTTCTTCTAATAGTTCTGTCAGTGTTGTTTTTCCATATTTACTTCTCTAAACCATCTGTAAGTTGAGGTTTGTGAATGGTATAAAGTATAGGTTTTATTTTGCTAAAAGCTGCTGGGAACAGTATACCAGAAATGGGTTGGCTCTTACTATAGGAATTTATTAGGTTAAAAGTTTACGGTTCTGAGAATGTGAAAATGTCCAAATCAAGGCATCATAAGAGAAGCTGTCTCACTGAAGGTCAGCTGCTGGTGATACTGAACTCCTGTCATGTGGCAAGATACAATGGTGGTAATCTGGTCTTGGTATCTGTCTTCTCCTCCAGGCTTCTTCTCCTTGAGCTCAGCTGTGGGTGATCAGGCATATGGCTCATCTCTCCCCTCTCTTCTGGCCTCTGGGGTCTCTCTCTCAGCCTCTCAGGGTTTCTCTGTTTCTTCCACTTTTCTCTGTGTGACTCTGCATGTTTCTCCTATTTACAAAGGACTCTAGTAAGAAAATTGGGATCCAACCCGGGTCCTGCAGTCTAATCAAAGGCCCTTAACTGAAGCAATCTACTAAAAATGTGATCTAATCAAAAGGTCCTTTAACTGAATCTAACTGAAAGGCCCCATGCACAGTAAGCTTACACATACAGGAATGGGTTAGCTTAAGAACATGATTTTTCTGGGGTCCTCTAAAGGCTCAGACTGGTACAGCATGCATATAACTGCATATTTGCATATTTTTCCAAATGGCTGACCACTTTTCCACTATGACTTTTATTGAATACTTAATCTTTCCTCTTGATTTGAAATAATTCCCTTTTCACTTAACTAAATTCTCTTTTACATAAGGATATGTTTCTAGACTCTATTTGGTTCTACTGATCTGTTTTCTTTTCCAGTGTCAATACTAAACCATTTTAATTTCTATAGCTATATAATATGCTTTTATGATCTGAATATATGCATATATATCATTACTTATCTCATCATGCTAATTTTCAGTACCTCATCTATTCTCTTTTATACCTTTCTTTTCAATGAAATATTTTAAAATTTATTTCCATGTTTAAGGAGTTGGCAGAGGCTGAGATTAGGGTGAGGCAAATGAGGTGCCTAGAGCTCAAAATGTAAAGAGGCACTCACAGGATTATGCAAGTGTCTCACAGTGCTGGCAATGTTTTACACAGTAACACAAATCTCATTTAATCCTCATCAAAGAAGCTGTCTGAATCTGACGTTGTTTGTGATCTCTGAAGGGCTAGAAATCTAGAACAACTTTTTAATATTGGTGATTCTGCCAGCATGACTTTCTGTATGCTTCTCTGTCACATGGTTTGTTTTTCAAGAAAAGAAGTTTGAGGGGTTGCGGTAAAAGGAAAACCTGTAGAGCATGGATGATAAAAGCCAAGAAAAGAGAATGTTTTAAGAAGTAGAAAATTATTAGCTGCCAAGAGTTCAAGAAAAACAATGTCTGAAAAGTATATATTGGATTAGTAGCTTTAGTAAGAATGTTTCAATTTTGCATAGTCATCTCTTTTTTCCCATCATACTGTGTCTACCCCAGTTTAGACCTTTCTTTTAAAAAGCCTTATAACCAGCTACTGTTGCAGTTCTCTTTTCTTGCTAATTACCTGCGTAATTGTGGAGTTAGGTCTATTGTGATATCCTTCCTAAGTAGATAAATATTATTCCCTCATTGCAGCTTCTGTTAAAACTGAATTTTAAGCTATATTTTTGTCTCTAATAATCTTTTTGTAGGCTTTAAATATGCTACCATTTAAATATTTCTTTATGTAGAAATATTTGGATTATTATACATTATTCTTAAATGACTCTCATATTTTTACTTTCAGCTTTTTAAAAATATTCTAAACCAGAACCAAAGGATGATGATGCTTTAAGACATATCATTAGGCTATGAGAAAAGTTTGGTTGGCAAATTAAATTACCACAGCAAAATTTGGAATGCAAAAGTTCCCAAAATGCAATTCAGAAGACTATTATTCTAAAGATATTATTTAATTTTATTCAATTTTATTCAAATTTTAGTGTAAAAATAAATATTTACATCTTAATCTTTAATTTATTACAGATATTACACCAAATCAGACTTTATATGAATATCAAATTACAATCAAATTACAGTGAATACTTATAAAAATATTTCATATCATTTCATTTCACTTATTAAAGAAGGGGAGTACAGATAAAACATAGAAATTGGAAGTCTTCAGTATGTCAAAGTATTTGTGCTTGTCTTCTCTCATCATTTCCTCTAACTGATTGGGTCTCCCAAGAAGAGGTCCCATCTGACTGAAATTTCTATCTATTCTTTTGTTCCTGTATTTCATATCTTTGTGATTTAAAAATAAATTCTAATGTAATTTTGTAACTTTCATTCTTCTCACGATCTTACTCCCTGCTACCTGCTTTAACATTTCACGAGCTTGATACTTCCTTATCTTTTTCATTTTCTCATTATCCATTAACCTATTTCTTCAGAGAAATTTCATTTTGCCCAAGAACAAAGGGTGGTGATGAAAATTAAGATTTGCCTATTAAGTCTTATGTACCACAGCTGATCTAAGATTGAACAGCCAAACTGTATTCCACAAAGCCTGTACGGTTCTACATTTGTACTGACAGTGAAGGAGTGTTCCTAGTTCTCCACATCCTTTCCAAAACTTGTAATTTTCTTTTGTTATGTTTTTCAATAATGGCCAATCTATAAGATGTGAAATCGTATTTCATTGTAGCTAGTGATCCCTAATAGCTAGTGATGCTGAACATTTTTTTATCTACTTTTTGGCCATTTGCATTTCCTCTTTGGAGAAATGTCTATTCAAGTCTTTTGCCCATTTTTAATTGGGTTGCTTATCTTTTTATCATAGAGTTGTATGATCTCTTTATATAGCATGGATATCAAACACTTATTGGATATGTGGTTTCCAAATATTTTCTCCCATCAAATAGGCTGTTTTTTTCTATTCTTCAGTCTTTTTCTCCCCCAATTTTATTGATAGATATATATATTTTTTTATTGTGGGTAAAAATAAAAATTTTCACAATACATACCAACATTTGCAAAATGATATATAAATATATATGCATATATGTGCATTTGCTTACAAAAATGTTATTTATATAAATATATATATATAAATATATTTTAAGATGTGCTTAGATTACCCAAAATATAACACAGACCTCACTGAGATTCCCATGTTGCCCACCTCCCACACCTCCCACCACATCCCACACAAACATCTCCCACAAGCGTGGCCCACCACCCTCAATGGACTTACACATCCTGGAGCCTTGCCACCAACCATAGACCACAGTTCACACCATAGACCACACTCTCTCCCACACAGATCTGAGTGGTGTGTGCTGATTTAAAATGGCCTACATCCGTTGCCACAACGGTACTCAGGACAACCTCCAAATCCCAAAGAAGTCCCTGTATTTCAACTGCTCGTCCCCTCCCTGCCCCAAAAGTGTCAAGTGGCCACTGGCTCCACCTCATTGTTATAATTTCTTCCATTGCTAGAATCACCATATGTGAACAAGAGAATACCATCAAGTCCACTCTAGTCCATAGTTCTTCCCCTAATCTTGAGGGGACTGGGATGGTGATGTCCACTCCACCTCCAAGTGATAGAGGGCTTATATCCCATGGATATGGTGGGTGGGATGATCCTGCCTGCAGATGCAGGCCCTCTCCATTCCCTGGGATGGCAATTGCCCATCATGTCTCCTCGCCAGGTGACTTGAATGAGTCCCTTGAGCTGTAGGGTAGGAGTTGCAGCTCCACCGAGATTCCATGCACACCTGGCATATAGGTAGGCGGGAGGCTCCAGTCTTTGGAAGTATACCTAAAAACTTCAGCATCACATATAGGTTTGAATAGAAGGGACTGATGAACCATGTGCAGGGAGGACTTATATGAGTCTAATTCTGTCACTCTCAGGAGCACAGATTCCAAAATAGAGCCCACTGATAAGGCATCAGTCTCTGGGTCTATCCCCATTTATATAGGTCCTGGGTGTCTCCAGAGCTCTCCGGAGCCCCTCTGTGTGGGGTGATATGCACTTTGATGTTCTATGAGCTCCTAGTGAGGTATGCGTAAGCATTACCTCTGGGATGAACTCCCGACTCTCTTTGAAGTCTCTTAGCCACTTGAACTCATTTGTCTTTACCTTTTCCCCCTTTTATTCAAGGTCTTTTTCCAGTTGTGTTGCCAGTTGGCACTTGGTATTAATCCCTCATTGCCAGGGAGGCTCAAACCCGGGAGTCATGTCCCAAGTTGGGGGGAAGGTAATGCAGTCATATGCTGAGTTTGGCTTAGAGAGAGGCCACATTTGAGCAACAAGGAGGCTCTCAGGTGGCAACCCTTAGGCACCCCACAACTGCAGGCTAAGTCTCAGTTACAAGAGCAAAACTTACAAGGGTAGTCATCAATAAAAAGAACACATCAGTGGGTCATCCTCTTTTGACAGACACTGTCCCTGCACTCAGAGGACTATTGCTGCTCCCTTGGAGA
>JAKSZT010001078.1:4119561-4232713 GCA_026826555.1 Tolypeutes matacus | reverse complement strand
AGCAAAATATAGCAACTAAACATTGTCAATGATTTACAGTATAGTTTACAATTTAGATGATACAGCTTAATAATTTTGATGATATTTACCATGACCTGTGTCCATTACTGTAAGGTAATGAAAAACCTTCCCCATGACCACCAAACACCTCATTAGATCTTGACTGTTCCCTTCCCCCCAGCCCCCCAGGGCCCATGATACCACCCTCTCCCGACCCATGGAATGTCAAGATTCACAGTTACATGCCCTGGGGATTTGAACATGCCCTTCCTAATCCACCCACCTGCCAGTGCTGCACCACCAAACCCAAGAACACCACCACTCATCTGCCCCATCCCCCAACATGCAACCACACTCTATCCCTTTACCATAGATTATGCCCATATGGATGATAGTTCAAAGCCTGCTCTTCTCTTACTCTCCTTTGTTAACCTATCTTTCAGACAATGGTCCTCAGAGACTGCTCACTTTCCTCAGTTCAGATCAGTGAGGTCATATACTGTTCATCCTTCAGTGCCTGGCTTGCTTCACTCAACATAAGGTCTTCAAGATTCATCCACGTTATTCCATGTGTTAGAACTTTGTTCCTTCTTACAGCTGAGTAATATTCCATTGTATGTATGTACCACATTTTGCTTATCCATTCATCTGTTGATGGGCACCGGGGCTGATTCCAACTTTTGGCAATGATGAACAATGCCGCTATGAACATTGGTGTGCATATATCTGTTTGTGTCTTTGCTTTCAGTTCTTCTGGGTATATACCAAGGAGTGGAATTGCTGGATCATATGGTAAATCTACTGTTAGTTTTCTGAGGAATCGCCAAACTGTCCTCCACAGTGGCTGGACCATACTGCCGTCCCAAGAGCAGTGGATGAGGGTTCCTATTCCTCCACATCCTCTCCAACATTTAGTGTCTCCTGTTTTTTTAATAGCTGCCATTCTGATGGGTGTAAGATGGTATCTCATTGTAGTTTTGATTTGCATTTCCCTGATAGCAAGCGATGTTGAGGATGTTTTCATTTGCTTTTTAGCAATTTGTGTTACTTCCTTGGAGAAGTGTCCTTTCAGGTCACTTGCCCATTTTTTAAATGGGTTGTTTGTCCTTTTATTTTCAAGGTGTAGGATTCCTTTATATATGCAGGATATTAGGCTCCTATCAGATATATGGTTGCCGAATATTTTTTCCCATTCGGTAGGTTGCCTTTTAATTTTCTTAATAACATCCTTTGAGGTGCGGAAGCTTTTAATTTTGATGAGATCCCATTTATCTATTTTTTCTCTTACTGCTCGTGCTTTGGCTGTGAAGTTCATGAACCCATTTCCTATTACAAGGTCCTGTAGATGCTTCCCTACATTATCTTCCAAGGTTTTTATGGTTTTGGGTCTTACATTTAGATCTTTGATCAATCTTGAGTTGATTTTTGTATAAGGCGTGAGATGGTATTCTTCTCTCATTCTTTTGGATATGGATATCCAGTTCTCCAAGCACTACTTGTTAAAGAGGCCATTCTCTCCCAACTGAGTGGGCTTCGTGGCCTTGTCAAATATCAGATGACTGTATATGCGAGGATCTATATCAGAACTCTCAATTCGGTTCCATTGGTCAGTAGGTCTATCCTTGTGCCAATACCATGCAGTTTTGATCACTGTAGCTTTGTAGTATGTTTTAAAGTCAGGTAGTGTGATACCTCCTACTTCATTTTTCTTTTTCAATATATCTTTGGCAATTATGGGACTCTTGCCTCTCCAAATATATTTTGTGGTTAGTTTTTCCAGTTCCTTAAAAAATATAGTGTTGACTTTTATAGGGATTGCATTAAATCTGTAGATTAGTTAGGGTAGGATAGACATCTTGATGATGTTTAGTCTTCCCATCCATGAACAGGGAATATTTTTCCATTTATTTAAGTCATCTTTGATTTCCTTTAACAGTGTTGTGTAGTTTTCTGTATATAAGTCCTTTACATCTTTAGTTAAATTTATTCCTAGGTATTTGATTCTTTTATTTACTATTGTAAATGGTATTTTTTTCCTGATTTCCTCCTCAGTTTGCTCGTTATTGGTGTACAGAAATGCTACTGATTTTTGAGCATTGATCTTATAGCCTGCAACATTACTGAACTCCTTTATAAGTTCTAGAAGCCTGTTGTAGATTTCTCAGGGCTTTCTATGTATAGTAACATGTCATCTGCAAATAATGAAATTTTTACTTCTTCTTTTCCAATCTGGATGCCTTTTATGTCCTTTTCTTGTCTCAGTGCTCATGCAAGTACTTCTAAGACAATGTTAAATAGGAGTGGTGATAGTGGGCATCCTTGTTTGTTCCCGATCTCAGAGGGAAGGCTTTTAGGATTTCACCGTTGAAAATGATGTTAGCTTTTTGTTTGTCATATATACCCTTTATCATTTTCAGAAAGTTTCCATCTATTCCTATCTTTTGTAGTGACTTTATTAAGAAAGAGTGCTGTATTTTATCGAATGCTTTTTCTGCATCTATAGAGATGATCATGTGTTTTTTTTCTTTCAATCTGTTTATGTGGTGTATTACATTGATTGATTTTCTTATAATGAACCATCCTTGCACACCCAGGATGAAACCCACTTGGTTATGGTGTATAATCCTTTTGATATGTTGTTGAATGCGATTAGCAAGTATTTTGTTAAGGATTTCAACATCTATGTTCATTAGAGAAATTGGTCTGTAATTTTCCTTTCTTGTGGTATCTTTATTTGGTTTTGGTAATAGGGTAATTTTGGCATCATAGAATGAGTTATGTAATATTCCTTCTTCTTCTATTTTTTGGAAGAGCTTAAGTAGATTTGGCATTAGCTCTTTCCGGAATGTTTGGTAGAATTCAGCTGTGAAGCCATCTGGTCCTGGACTCTTCTTAGTTGGGAGGTTTTTAATGACTGAGTATATCTCTTGACTTGTAATTGGACTGTTGAGTTCATCTATTTCTTCTTTCATCAATATCGGCTGTTTGTGGGTTTCTAGAAACTTGTCCATTTCCTCTAAATTGTCATTCTTGTTGGCATATAATTTTTCAAAGTATCCTCTTATGATACTCTTTATTTCTGTGGGGTCAGTAGTGATATCCCCTTGCTTATTCCTTATTTTATGCATTTACATCTGTTCTCTCTTTTTCTTTGTTAGTTTGGCTAATGGTTTGTCAATTTTGTTGATATTCTCAAAGAACCAGATTTTGGTTTTGTTTATTGTTTCCAGTGCTTTCTCATTCTCTATTTCATTTAGTTCTGCTCTAATCTTTGTTATTTCCTTCTTTCTACTTCCTTTAGGTTTAGTTTGTTGTTGTTTTCCCAATTCCTTCAAATGTGCAGTTAGGTCTTCAATTTTAGCTCTTTCTTCTTTTTTTATATCTGAAGTTATGGCTATGAACTTCCCTCTTAGGACTGCTTTAGCTGCATCCCATAGGTTTTGATATGTTGTGTTGTCCTTTTAATTAGTTTCAAGGTAGTTACTAATTTCTTTTGAGATTTCCTCTTTGGCCCACTGTTTGTCTAAGAGTGTGTTGTTTAACTTCCATATCCTTGTGCCTAACCTGTTTCTCTGGCCCTTAGTGATTTCCAATTCATCTCGTTGTGGTCAGAGAAATTACTTTGTATAATCTCAACTTTCTGAATTCATTGAGTGTTGTTCTGTGGCCTAGCATGTGGTCTATTTTGAAGTATGTTCCATGTGCACTTGAGAAGAATGTAAATCCCGCTGTATTTGGGTGTAGTGTTCTGTATATGTCTATTAAGTCCGGGTCTTCTAATGTATTGTTGAGTGCCTTAGTTTCTTTATTGATTCTGTGTCCAGATGTTCTGTCTATTGATGATAGTGGTGTGTTGAATTCCCCTGCTGTAATTGTAGAGGCATTTATTTCTCCTCTTAGTTTATCCAGTGTTTGCCGCATGTATTTTGAGGCACATCGATTAGATGCGTAAATGTTGATGATTGTTCTCTCTTCTTGAGAGATTATTCCTTTTACTAATATGTACTGTCCATCTTTTTCTCTTACAATAGTTTTGCATTTAAAGTCTATTTTGTCTGATATTAGAATAGCTATTCCTGCCCTTTTCTGGCTTTTGTTAGCTTGTAAAATGGTTTTCCAGCCATTCACTTTCAGCCTCCTTGAATCCCTGGGTCGAAGGTGGGTTTTTTGTAGACAGCGTATAGATAGAGCATATTTTCTTATCCATTCTGCCAATCTGTGTCTCTTGAGTGGTGAACTTAATCCATTAACATTCAGTGTTGTTACTCGTAACGAATTTCTTACTTCAGCCATTTTTTCTTTGGGTTTATGTGTGTCATATATTGTTTTGTTTCTCTTTTTGTCTTTTCAGTTGTTTTTAAACTCTCCTCCAACTCTCTCTCCTTTGTTTTTTCTTTCCAACTTGTACAGATTCCTTTTGTATTTCTTGAAGTACAGGTTTCTTCTTGACATACTCTCTTAATTTCTGTTTATCTGAGAATATTTTGAACTCTCCATCATTTTTGAATGCCAATTTTGCTTGATAGAGAATTCGTGGCTGGCAGTTTTTTTCTTTTAGTGTTTTGACTATGTCATACCACTTTTTTCTTGCCTCCATGGTTTCAGCTTAGAAATCAGCACTTAATCTTATTTTGCTTCCCTTGTATGTGATGGTTCTCTTCTCTCTTGCTGCCTTGAGTATTTTCTGTTTGTCTTGAGCATTGGACAATTTGACAAGTATAAGTCTTACAGTTCGCCTGTTGGGATTTATACTCTTTGGGGTGCGCTGTGCTTCCTGGATCTGCACATCCATCTCTCTCAATAGGGTTGGGAAGTTTTCAGCCATTATTTCCTTCAACACTCCTTCTGTTCCCTTTCTCTTCTCTTCTCCTTCTGGGATGCCCATGATGCGTATGTTTGTGTGTTTTGTATTATCAGTTAATTCCCTGAGTCCATGCTGGATTTTTTCTATCTTTTGTCTATCTGTTCTACAATCTATTTGATTTCAGCTGTATTGTCTTCCATATCACTAATTCTTTCCTCTGCCTGTTCAAATCTGCTGCCATGTGAGTCCAGCGTCTTTTTCATTTCTTGGCTTGTGCCATTGTTCACCATCATATCCATTACCTTTTTAGGTGTGTTAGCTGTTTCTTCAATATGTTTTCCCTGTGTCTTCTTTATATCCTTAATCTCTTCCTTCAGTTCTTTAAGTTGGTCCATGATATTTTTTTGGATAGCTTTTTTTTTTTTTTTTTTTTTTAAATTTTATTTATTTATTCATTTATCCCCCCCTTGCTGCTTGTGCTCGCTGAGTCAGCTAACCACACTGTGCCGGCGGGCTTGCCTTCACCAGGAGGCCCCGGGAACCGAACCCAGGGCCTCCCATATGGTAAATGGGAGCCCTACTGATTGAGCCACAGCTGCTTCCATGGATAGCTTTGATTAGTTGTTCGTGTTCTGCATTGCTTCCTGGTATTTATTTTGTGCATTGGAGTGGTCCATGTTTTCCAGTTTCTCAGAGTCATTTGTATTTTTTTGTTGCCCTCTGGTCATCATATTATCTTGATGGGTTTGTTCAGTTGATTAGCTTTTCTCTATGCTCTAGAATTTTATTTAGCTGTTGGTTCTGCGTGTGAATTAATTTTTCTCTTTGGCAGTTTTTCTTCTTATTTTATTTCCTTGCTTCTTTCTATGTTCCCTTGAAGTCAAAAGGTTAGGGCCAGAGGAATCAAAAGATGTAAGGAAGGCAGAAGGATAATAGTAATATTGATAAAAGGGGGGCAAAATCAGACTTGATGAAATGAATATTAACTTGTGTAGGCAGTGTAGAGCAGTAGGAAAAAATATGGAGTTCCTACAATGGACTGGGAAACAAATGGAGGAATATATATATAGTGATTTAGAAGGTTAGAATTATGAGGAGGGAGAGAAATAGTAAAGAAAGGTCTGTAAGGAAAAAGTTAATACTAATAAAAAAAAAAGAAGAAAACAAAATAGATGGAATAGAAATTGACACCCTTAAGTTGTGGGCCTCTGAAAAAATGTTGTCTCTAAGAACCTCAACAGAAAACAGAAGGCGGAAAAATGCAGGAAGGAGAAGCGATAGTTTGTAATACAGAATCAATATATACAGCAAGTGGGAAATTACTGAAAAAGAAGCCCAGCAAAGAAGTGACAGGCTGGTAGCACCTAATTAAAAAAAAAAAATAGAAAAAAAAAGAAAGGGGGCAGGAAAGTGGAAAGAATAGCAAGAGACCAGAAAGAAACAGAGAGAAACCAAAGATCCATACAGGTAAGCAGTCAAACAGAGCTAAGGGGGGTCAATGATTCCCCTAGGGTCCATGTGGATCCTTCCTGCCTACTTGTGTTTATCAATCAATTTCCCCACAGGGTTCTATATGCAGGTCCTGAAGCAGCTTTTAGATATTAAACTAAATTAAAAAGAATTTATTTTTCATTTGTTGAAGTGACCTTCTCACTTCTTCTTTTTTTTTTTTTTAATTTTTATTTTTTTAGCGAAATGCAGGACCCAAAAATAATTCCTCCTTTAGACCAATCCCCTTATGGAAGGGACCTTAGCTGGGCCCGTGGAAATTAATCGAGCACGTCCCACTTTCTGGACTCCCCAGGTTAGCTGTAGCTCTGATGTTAGTCAATGAGGAGTGCTAAAGACGGCCGATTCCGCCCCTTCTGGAGCCGAGCTCTAGCGTCACCGGGCTGCTAAGTAAACCAGTTTGAGTGCAGATTCGCGTCTGCTCTCAGCCTGATGCTGCTTCAGGTCGGCTTATCTGCTCCCCAAAGCTATGGGGTGGTGAAGACAGCCAGATCTATGTCTAAAAATAAAAAATACCCTTCCCTGTCCTCCAATAGAACCCTCCCTCTTTTGGGAAGTGTCCCTTCTTTCTGGCTCCGCAGCGGCCCGGGTCTTATCCCTGGGCCGCTAGGGAAATCAGCTCCGTTTCCTGACCAGAATCCCCCCTCCGGTTCACCGGGTGCTGATTAGCTCGTTTGTTCTGTTCACACAAGGTCCAAGGGGCGCCAGGCAGCCAGATCCCCAGAAAATAAAACTTTTTCACCCTACTCAAGGCTCCAAATGGCTGTTTTATTTTATTTTATTTTTCCTCCCTAACCGTGGGTCTCTGCCCTCTGTGCCAACCACCACCGGCAGCCTTTGCAAATGTTGGTATGTATTGTGAAAATTTTGATTTTTACCCACAATAAAAAAAAAAAAAAACTCACGAATCTCTACTGTTCCGTCCACGCCGTTGATCTGCACAGATAGATGTCCCAAGCTTCTCACTCCACTCGTGCACAGCACAGACCCCCGGGCAGGACCCTGTCCACAATCCACCTTGCTCTGGGAGCTTGCAGTGTGTGCCCTCCTACACTAACGCCAACTTGGCCCCTCAGTCCTTGATACATATTAATAAAGCATAAATCCATCCAAAGTGTACGATCAGTTGTATTCAGTGTAATCACATATTTATGCACTTATCACTTCATTCTTAGAGCACTTTCATTATTACACTAATAATAATAATAATAAATAAAAAAGAAAAATTACTCATCACCTCTCAATCTCTCTATGCTTCCCCTGTCATACATAGCTGCTATTCTTTTTCCTTCTCTCTAGAATATTTGTATTTATATTTTGTAAAAACTGTCTTATATATGCAATATCAACCATATTCATGTTTTTCATGATGTTTTACTATCATCTTATACAGTCCCATGTTAGAATTTTCAGCTTTCCTTAGACTTTCCTTTTCAACCACTGTCATACCCATATAATGGCTCTGCTAGTTACAAACACCACGATGTACTTACACCATTGCTAATCATTTCCAAAGATTTATCAACAATCTTTTTACCAATTCTTCACAGATTAACCCTCAACTTTCCTTTCTCTACCCTCTTTCTATTTTCTGGTGACCTATATTCTAATTATTAACTTCATGAGTTTACAAAATATTTTTAGTTCACAAAAAGCGCAATCATACAGTATTTGTCTTTTTGTGTCTGGCTTGCTTCACTCAAAATGATGTCCTCCAGATTCATCCATGTTATCATATACTTCCCAACTTTCTTCTTACTGCTGTATAATATTCCAATGTGTGTAGACACCACAATTTGTTTATCCTTTCATTAGTTGATGGACACCTAGGTTGTTTCCATCTGTTGGCATTCATGAATAATACTGATATGAATATTGTATGATATGATATGAATACCAATATGAATATTGGTGTGCAGATGTCTGTTCATGTCTCTACTTTCAGTTCTTCTGGGTATATACCTAGTAATATGCTGAGTCACATGGCAAGTCTATATTCAACTTCCTTGGGAACAACCAAACTGTACTCCACAGTGGCTATACCATTCTACATTCCCACCAACAGTATATATTCACATCTACTCCAGCATTTACAGTTTTCTGACTTTTTAATAGTGGCCAGTCTAATAGGTGTGAAATGATACCTCATTGTAGTTTTGATTTGCATTTCCCTAATTGCTAGTGATGTTCAACATTTTTTCATGTGTTTCTTAGCCATTTATATTTCATCTTTGGACAATTGTCCTTTCAAGTCTTTTGTCCATTTTTTAATCAGATAGTTTGTCTTTTCATTGTTGAGTTGTATGATCTCTCTATATATCATGGATATCAAACCCTTATCGGATATGTGATTGCCAAATAATTCCTCCCATTGAGTTGGTTGCCTTTTCACCCTTTTGACAGCCCTTTGAGGTGCACAAGTGGTTAATTTTAAAGAGGTCCTATATATCTGTTTTTTCTTCTGTTGCTTTTGCTTTGGGTGTAAGGTTTAAGAAACTACTGCCTACCACAATTTCTTGTAGAGCTTTTCCTCAATTTTCTTCTAGGAGTTTTATGGTTTTTGCTTTTCTATTTAGGTCCTTGATTTACTTTGAGTTAATTTTTGTGTAGGTGTGAGATAGGGGTCCCCTTTCTTTCTTTTGGATATGGACATCCAGTTCTCCCAGCACCATTTGTTGAGAAGACTGTTCTGGCCCAGCTGGGGAGGACTTGACTGCCTTGTCAAAAATCACTTCACTATAGATGTGAGGATCTATTTCTGAGTTCTCAATTTGGCTCCATTAGTCAATGTGACTGTCTTTATGCCAGTACCATGCTGTTTTAACCACCGTAGCTAAGTAATATGCTTTAAAGTCAGAAAGTGAGAATACTCCAGCTTTGTTCTTCCTTTTTAAGATCTTTTTGGCTATTTTGGGCCCCTTAACCTTCCAAATAAATTTGATAATTGGTTTTTCCATTTTTGCAAAAAAGTCTATTGGTATTTTTATTGGGTTTGTGTTGAATCTGTAAATCAGTTTGGGTAGAATTTACATCATAATGATATTTGGTCATCCAATCCATAAACACTGAATGTCCTTACTTTTATTTAAGTCTTCTTAGGTTTCTTTTAGCAATGTTTTGTGATTTTTCTCAATACAGGTCCTTTATGTCCTTGGTTAAGTTTATTCCTAAATATTTGATTGTTTTAGTTGCTATGATAAATGGCATTTCCCCCCTAATTTCCTCCTTAGAATGCACATCAGTAGTGTGTAGAAATGTTATTGATTTTTGCTTTTTATTCTTGTATCCCACCACTTTGCTGAACTTCTCTATTAGTTCTAATAGCTTTGTTGTGGATTTTTCAGGAGATTTTTGATATAGGATCATATCATCAGGGAATAGTTAACATTTTACTGCTCCCTTTTCTATTTGGGTAACTTTTATTTCTTTATGCAGCCTAATTGCTCTAGCTAGAACCTCTAGCCAAATATTGAATAATAATGGTTATAATATGTATCATTCTCTTGTTCCTGATCTCAGTGGGAAAGCTTTCAGTATTTCATCATTGACTACAATGCTAGCTGTAGAATTTTCATATATGTATTTTACCATATTGAGAGAGGTTCCTTCTATTCCTATCATTTGAAGTATTTTTATCAAGAATGGGTGCTGTATTTTGTCAAATGCCTTTTCTGCATCATTTGAGAAGATCATGTGATTTTTCTTCAGTTTATCAATATGTGAAACAGTTTGATATTTAAGAATTCCAAAAATAGATATTTGATTGTATTTGTAAACTGGTCTTTCTTCTGGGCATATTAGATTGTAGTAGACTCAGAGGTTTTACTTTTGCTTTATTAAATCAAGATTAGGGCTTTATTTGACCATGTCATTAGGGCGGCTCACTTTGAATCTCTGCCCCATCCCCTTTGTGGGTTATATAAATGGCTACTTAATCAAAAACAGGGAGGTAAATGCATGGAGAAGGAGAGCACAGAGAAGAACACAGAAGAAGAGAGGATTCTGCAGTCCCGGGAAGAGAGATGATCCTGATAATCTACAGCTGACCTTGTGAAGAGACCAGAGCAGCTGAGCCTGGAAAGAAATGAGCTCCAGGAAGAGAGATGAGCCTTAGGCCAGCCTGGCAACTGAGATCAGAAGAAGCTGGGCCCATGGAGTCTTAAGAGGGAGAAGGAAGGCTGAATCCTTGCATACATTGGCAGCCATCTTGCTCCAACATGTGGCAATAGACCTTGGTGAGGGAAAAAACTTATGCTTTATGGCCTTGTGACTGTAAGCTTCTTCCCCAAATAACTACCCTTTATAAATGCCAACAGATTTCTGGTACTTTGCATCAGCACCCCTTTGGCTGACTAATACAATATGGTTTATTATAATAATTGATTTTCTTGTGTTGAACCATGCTTTCATACCTGGGATAAAACACACTTCATCGTGATGTATAATTCTTTTAATGTGCTTTTGGATTCAGTTTGCAAGTATTTTGTTGAGGATTTTTGCATCTATATTTATTAGAGATATTGGTCTGTAATTTTTTTTTTGTGTGTGTGTGTAATATCTTTATTTCATTTTGGCATTAGGGTGGCATTGGCTTCATAGAATGAGTTTGGTAGTATTCTTTCCTCTTCAGTTTTTTGGAAGAGCTTGTGCAAGATTGGTCTTAGATCATCTTTAAATGATTGGTAGGATTCACCTGTGAAGCTATCTGGTACTGGGCTTTTCATATTTGGGAGATTTTTGATGACTGTTTTAATCTTCACTTGTAATTCATTTGTTGAGGTCTTCTATTTCTTCTAGGGTCAGTGTAGGTGATTCACGTGTTTCCAGGAATTTGTCAATCTCCTTTTTGTTGTCTAGTTTTTTGGCATACAGTTGTTCATAGTATCCTCTTTGAGGTCTCTCTGTGGGGTCAGTAGTAATGTCCCTCTTCTCATTTCTGAATTTATTTGTTTGTGCCTTCTCTCTTTTTCTCTTTGTCAGTCTAGCTAAGGGTTTATCAATTTTGTTAATCTTCTTAAAGAACCAAGTTTTGGTTTTGTTGATTCTATTTTTTTAATTTCATTTATTTCTGCTCTGATCTTTACTATTTCTTTCCTTTGGCTTGGTTTGAGATTAGTTTGCTTCTCTTTTTTAGTTCCTCCAAGTATGCAGTTACATCTTCAATTTTAGCTCTTTTTTCTTTTTTAATGTAACAATGAGGACTATAAATTTCCCTCTCTGCACTGCCTTTGCTGTATCCCATAGGTTTTGATATGTTGTGCTCTCATTTTCATTTGTCTCAAGATATTTACTGATTTCTCTTGCAATTTCTTTATTGATCCACTGATTATTTAAGCATGTGTTGTTTAATTTCCATATATTTCTTAATTTTCACTTTTACTGTCCATTATTGATTACTAGTTTTAGTCCACTATGATCAGAGAAAGTGTTATGTATAATTCAATCTTTTTAAATTTATTGAAATCTGTCTTGTGATCCAGAATATGGTCTGTCCTGGGGAAGGATCCATGAGCACTTGAAAGAATGTATATCTTGCTGATTTGGGGTGTAATACTCTAAATTTCTTTAGTTCTAGTTCATGTATCATTTTATTCATGCTCTCTGTTTTCTTTTTGATTCTCTGTCCATATGTTCAGTCCAGTGCTGAGAGTGGTGTACTAAAGTCTCCAACTATTATTATAGAGATATCTGTTTCTCCCTTCAATTTTGCCAGTGTGTCCCTCATGTGTTTTTGGACACTCAGGTTAGATGCATAAATATTTATTATGGTTATTTCTTCTTGGCGAATTCCCCCCTTTTAAAAATATATATATAATGACCTTCTTTATGTCTTATAACAGATTTGCATTTAAATCTATTTTAAATAGATTTGAACCAGGCATTGCTCTAGATGCTGGGGACCCTGTATCAATCAAACATCTCCTGTTTGCAAAGAACTTATATAATAATGGGTGGGACAGATAATAAAGCACATAAATACAAAATGTCAGGGAGAGATGAAATGTTATGCCGGACAATAAATCAGAGTAAGGAAGATGGGGGGAGCTTGTTGGTCAAAGTTTGCTAAAAGCTGCTGGGAACAATATACCAGCAATGGGTTGGCTTTTACAATGGGAATTTATTAGGTTAAAAGCTTACAATTCTGAGACTGTGAAAGTGTCCAAATGAAGGCATCATCAAGAGACACTTTCTTCCTGAGCTTTAGCTGTGGGTGATCAGGTATATGGTAGCATCTGCTAGTCTCTCCCCTCTCTTCTGGTCCTCATTGCATGCTTCGGGCTGCTCCATCCATAGCTTTTCTTTCTCCTGGATATGTTAATTTAAACTTCTGGAGGCTGCTTCTCTGCCACTTTTTTTTGGTGTCTTCAGCTTTTTATTTCTCCATTTATAAAGGACTTCAGTAAGAGGATTAAGACCTACCTCAGTTTATGCCCTACTGAAGTGATCTAATGGAAAGGAAAGTCCCTTAACTGAATCCAATCAAAAGGTCCCAAATAAAATAGGTTTACGTGCACAGAAATGGATTAGCTTTAAGGACAGGAATCTCTGGGGTTCAAAAAAGACTCAAACTGCCACAACCATCATTAAAAATTTTCCTGCATCCCATCCCATCCCATCCCGATTCCTGAGTCCACATTCTACTCCATGTTATTTAATAAATATATCACATTTGCACCAACATGTCCCTGCAAGAATAATGTTTTTTTTGAATTTCAATTTAAGTTCATGGATACCTGGGTAAGAACCCCTCATATAATTTTTGGCTTCCAAAAAATGGACGCATTAAGTAATCGAGGATAGATGATAGTTAATCCTATTTTGTAGGCTTTCCAGGAGCCAGGGATTTTTTTTCAAAAAATTTAAATATAATTACAGATTGACATCCAGTTGTAAGAAATAGAGAGATCCTGTATACCCCTTATCCAGCTTCCCCCAATGGTAACAACTTGCAAAACTTTAGTAAAATATCACAACCAGGATAAACTGACACTGATATATTCAAGATACAGAACATTTACATTACCACAAGGTCCCTCTTGTTGCCCTTTAAGGCCACACCCACTTCCTTCCCACCCCATACCGTCCTTGATCTCTGGCAATCATCCTCCATTTTTATAATTTGGTCATTTCAAGAATGATATATAAATGAAATCATATGTATTATATGGGATTGGCTCGTTTAATTTAACACAACCTCCTGCAGATTCATCCAGGTTTCTGCATCTATCAATAGTTCATACCTAAGCAGTTTTCCATGGGAAGGATGTTCCACAGTTTAACCATTTACCCATTGAGGAACATTTGAGTTCTTTCCAATTGGGGCTCTTACACCAAAAGCTGCTATAAACATTCATTCCCAGGTTTTTGTATAAACATAAGATTTCATTTCTCTGTGATAAATGTGCAGGAACACAGTTCTTGGGTCATATGGTAATTGCATGTTTAGTTTTTTAAAGAAAGTACCACATTTCCAGACTGGCTGTGCCATTTTATATTGCCACCAGCCATGTATGAGTGATCCAGTTTCTCCGCATCCTTGGCAGCATTTAGCATTGTCACTATTTTTTATTTTAGAAATTCCAATAGTGATAGGTCATGGTTTTAATTTGCATTTCCCTAATGACTCCTGAAATTAATTATCTTTTCATGTGCTCATTTGCCATCCATGAATTCTCTTCAGTGAAATGTCTCTTCATGCTTTTTATCATTTTCTAATTAGATTGTTTTTACTGTTAAGTTTTGAGAGTTTTTTATAGAGTCTGGATATGAGTCCTTTGTCTGATATGTGGTTTATAAATATTTTCTCCCCGCCTGCAGTTTTTGTCTATATCTTTAATTAAATAAGTACTTATTTAGTATCTTTTATATGCCAAGTATTAGCCTAGTTAACTTGCTCCTTGAAGCCAAAAAGTAATTCCTTGACCTTAATGCTTCACTGACCTGGGAGAGATCTGATGAGGAAACCAAGGCTTTCCACTCAGCTCCTCCCTCTTGCTAAAGTGATACTATTTTTGACAGGGATGAATGGAGTAAGGAGTGGGGTGAAGGGTTGAGAGGGACGTGATTTGTTGCTGGCTATGAATCATGCAAATATTATGTAGCTTGTCTTTTCATTCTCTTAACAGACTCACAGAGAAAATTTTTAAAATTTTGATGAAGTCCAATTTAATAGTTTTTCATTTTATGGATTGTGCTTTTGGTATCAAGTCTAAGAACTGTCTAGCCCTGGGTCCTGACCTTTTTTCTTAAAAGTTTTATAGTTTTGTATTTTGCCAGATCCATTTCAAGTGTGTTTTTTATATAGTGTGAAACTTAGGTTGAGGTTCATTTACTTGACCTCTGGATGTTCAATTGCTCCAGTATCATTTGCTGAAAAGGCTGTCATTCCTCCATTAAATTGCTTTTGCAACTTTGTCAAAAATAAGTTGGGCATATTTGTGTGGGGTGTATTTCTGAGTTCTCTATTCTGTTCCATTGATCTGTGTGTCTATCCCTCTGCCAATATCACACATTCATGATTACTGTAGCTATATGTCTTTTTAAAAAAGATTTATTTAATTTATTTATTTCTCCCCACCCCCTCATTGTTTTTGCATTTCCTGTCTGTTTATTGTGTACTGGTATTTTTTTTTTTTTAAGGAGGCACCAGGAACCAAACCCAGGACATCCGATATGGGAAGGAGACACCTAATTGCTCAAGCCACCTCCACTCCCAGTTCTGTTGTGTCTCTCATTATGTTTTCCTTGTGTCTCTTTTTGCATCAGCTTGTTGCATCAGCTTGCTGTCTTGCTTGTGTTCTTTAGGAGGCACTGGTAACTGAATCCAGGACCTCCCATGTGGTAGGCAGGAGCTCAGTCACTTGAGCCACACCCACTTCCTGCTATATAAGTCTTAAAATCAAGCATACAAAACAAAAAACAATAAAAAATTAAGAAAAAATATCAAGTATACTGATTCCCTTCAATTTATTCTTCTTTTTCAAAATTGTTTTAGCTATTCTAGTTCCTTTGCCTTTCCATATACATTTGGGAATAATCTTGTCTAAATATACAAAAATTCTTCCTTGTATTTTGATAGGAATTCAATTAAACTTGCATAATAAATTGGGGAAAATTGACGTCTTTGCTTTGTTGAGTCTTCCAATCCATAAACATGGTATTTCTATTTTGATACTCTTTGATTTCTTCTATCAGCATTGTGTAGTTTTCAGCATATAAATCCTATAATATTTTGTTAGACTATTTAATTTTATTTTGAGTAATTGTAAAAAGAATTGTATTTTTAATTTCAATGCCACATATTCATTGCTAGTATTTAGAAATACAGTTGACTTTGTAGGTAGATCATGTATGCTGCAACCTTCCTGAGATTACTAGATTTGTTTCTTTCTTTATTTTTTAGAGTCCTTAGAATTTTCTATGTAAACTATAATGTCATCTGTAAATAGGCACAGTTTTATTTCTTCCTTTCTGATTTGAATGATTTTATTTCCTTTTCTTGCCTTAAATACTGGCTATAACTCCAGCATTATGCTGAATAAGAGTAGTGAGAACAGACCTTCATGACTTCTTCCTGATTTCAGGGGGGAAAGCATTTAGTCTTTTACCATCTAATTATAGTGTTATCTGTAGGTATTTTTTGTAGATGCTCTTTATCAGGTTGAGAAAATTTCCCTCTATTCTTATTTTTCTGAGAGTTTTTGTAAATGAAAGGTGTTGAATTTTGTCATATGCTTTGTCTTCATTGACTGCTATGATGAGTTTTCTTCTACAGTCTCTTAATATGAGGATTGCTTGAGTTGATTTTTTTTTTGTTAATACTGAACCAACCTTGCATCCCCGGAATAAAACTCACTTGGTCATTGTGTATAATTCTTTTTATATATTGCTGAATTCTCTTTGCTAATATTTTAAGTATTTTTGTGTTTATATTCATGAGGAATATTGGATTTTTTTTTTTTTTTGTACTGTCCTTGTCTGGTTTGAATGCAGGGTGATAAAGTGAACTGGAAAGTCTTTGCTCCTATTTCCTGAGAAGTGACTGTGTAGAATTGGTTTAATTCTTTAAGTGTTTGGTAGACATCTCCAGTAAAACAATCTGGGTCTGGAATTTCTTTTTGAGAATATGTAATTATGAATTCAGTTTCCTCAAAATTATAGGACTATTTAAATTGTCTGTTTCATATTGGGTGAGTTGTGGTAGTTTGTGTTGAATTGGTCCATTTCATCCAAGTTGTCAAATTTCTATATGAAATTATTTGTAGTGTTCCTTTATTAAACTTTTGATGTCCTGCAGGGCCCATAGTGATATCCCCTATTTCAATTCATGATATTGGTAGTTTGTGTCATCTTTTTTTTCCCTTTGATCTCTGCCCTTATTTTTATTAATTCTTTCCTTCTGCATGCTTTGGGTTTATTTTGCTCTTCTGTTTTTTAGGTTCTTGAAATGGAAGTTTAGATTACTGATTTGAGACATTTCCTTCCTTCCAATGTAAGCATGTGGTGCCATAAATTTCCCTCTCAGCACTGCTTTGTGTCCCACAAATTTTGATATGTTGCTGCAGTGCAGTTCTGACACCACCTACTTGGAGTTAGGCCAGGTTAAAAACACAGTCTTCCACACGACTATCCTCACATTAGATACCAGCTGCAAGTTTGTTGACTCCCAGGGCCACCTACACTTCTGACCGACTGGCTATAAATTTCAATAATTCACTAGAATGACACATAGAACTCAAGAAAGCACTGTGCTTACTATTACAAATTTAATGTAGCATAAAGGATACAGATGAGGACAAGCCAAAAGAAGAAACATATAAGATGAGTTTCACAAATGAAAAGATTCCATGTCCTTTCCCCTGGAGTCAGGATGTTTCAGCCTGCCGGCTCACTGATGGGCATATCAGGGAGCTTTATGTCCAGAGATTTTATTGGGGTTAGATTATATAAGCATGGTTGATTGAATCAATTCCCATGTAGTGGAACTCAATTTCCAATTCTCCTTTCTTCCCTAGTGGTGAGGCTCAAAGCCCCAACTCTCTAATCACATTGTTTGTCTTTCTGACAAGGCCAGCCCCCACACCAAGACTGACCCCACCCTGAGTCATCTCAAAGCATAAACTCTCAGCTGTGGCCCAAGGATCCACCATGAATAAAAAAAGAAACTATTGTCATGCAGGAAATTCCAAGGATTTAGTGGTTACCCTGTTCCCAGAGCCTGGACAAAAGCCAGACCTCTTTGTGGAGGCCAAATTCCTTACTATACAGTTGTATTTTCATTTTCATTCAGTTCACTATATTTTTTATTTCCCTTCAAACAACTTCTTTGACCCTGTATTCTTTACAAATGTCTTGCTTAGTTTCCAAGTGTTTGGAGATTTTCCTTTTATCTTTCTGTTACTGATTTTTAGTTCGATTCTCTTGTGGTCACAGAACACACCCTATACAATTTCAACCTTTTAAAATTTGTTGAGGGTATTTTTTGGCCCAGGATATGGTCTCTCTTGGTAGATGCTTTGTGGGAAGTTGAAAAACAGTGTTTGGTTGTTGTTGGATGGAATGTTCTATAACCCTTGAATAGATCGTGTTGGTTGATGGTGTTGTTGAGTTTTCCAATCCATAAATATGGTAAGTCTATTTATTTGGTATGTATTTTCTGTCTACTTGTTCTGTTAATTGTTGAGAATATTGAAGTCTCCAACTATAATGTTGGATCTGTCTGGTTTGTTTGTTTGTTTGTTTGTTTTTCAGTTGAAGCAGTTTTTGCTTCACATATTTGGCAGGGCTGTTGTTTGGTATATATAATTAATTTAGAGAGAGAGGCAGGTCTCAGAAAGAACTGTGGGTGTGCCCATTGGCACATGAAGCCAACTAGAATCAAATAGTTAACAAAACAGTTAAGTTTTTAAGGTAAGTGTTTTTTCCAAAAATGTTACCAGGCTGTACAAACGGTGACTGTGACAGTTTGAGATGTAAAACAACCCTTGAGCCTCCAACTTTTTGTGGGCAGTCTCAGAAAAGCTGAGAAACTGTTCAGCTGCCAAGAAGGACATAAGCTTTAGTTTCCCCTTCAGATATTGTCAAAGAGGATAATGGAAAAGTAAGGATATCCAAGAAGCTGGAGTCAAAAGCTGTGGAGGAAAATGATTGGAGAGCTGTTCCCAGGAATCAGAAGCAGGAACCAATCTGAAGTTTGCTTTATCTGATATTAAAATAGTCACTTCTGCTTTCTTTTGATTACTTTTTGCATGGTGTCCTTATGCTTTAAACCTGCCTGTATTATCATATTTGAAGTGAGTTCTTGTAGACATATAATTAGGTCGTGTTTTTAAGATACATTCTGCCAGTCTCTGTCTTTTAATTGGTATATTTAGACCATTTACATTAAATGTGATTATTTTTTAGGGTTTAAGTTACCCTTTTATTTTTGTTTTCTGTTTGTTGTCTTTCCTTTTTGTTTCTCTGTTTTCTCTTTCCTGTATTCCTGTGGGTTACTTGAACATTTTTTAAAATTTCATTTTGATTTATCCATAGTATTTTTTTTTTTAAGATTATTTATTTATTTATTCATTTATCCCCCCCTTGCTGCTTGTGCTCGCTGGGCCAGCTAACCACGCCGTGCGGGCGGGCTTGCCTCCACCAGGAGACCCCGGGAACCGAACCCGGGGCCTCCTATATGGTAAACGGGAGCCCTACTGATTGAGCCACAGCCGCTTCCCAGTCCATAGTATTTTTGAGTGCATCCCTTTGTGTAACATTTTTAGTAGTTGCTGTAGGTATAATATTAATATGTAACTTATCACAGTTGTCATTTTACAATTTTGAGTGAAGTGTATCAACCTTAATTTCATCCCTTTACTCTTCCCAATTTATAATTGTCTCAAATATTTCTTCTATATACATTTGGAACCACATCAGAGAGTGTTATAATATTTGCTTCCACCATCAACATAATTTAGAAAATCATATATTTTTTTATTGCGTTCTTTCTTCATTGTGTTCCAAGTTTCCCTCTTTTATGGTTTCACTGTTTCCTTTCTCTTTAGATAATTTCCTTTAGCCATTCTTTTAGGATAGCTCTGATAGCAACAAATTCTCTTAGTTTTCCTTTTTCTGAGAATACTTTTATTTCCCATTCATTGAAGAATATTTTTGCTGGATATAAGATTCTGTGTTGGTAGTTATTTTCTTTCAGTGCTTAGAAAATGCTGTGCCACTTTCTTCTGGCCTCACAAGTTTCTAATGAGAAATCTGCTACCAGTTAAATAGATTTTCTCCTGTAGATAAGACTAGTTTTTCTCTTGCTGCTTTTGAGATTTTTTTCCTTTTTCTTTAGTTTTCAGAAGCTTGACTTTGATGTGTCTTGGTGTAGATTTATTTGTCATTTATCCTGTTTGTGGTTTACTCAACTTCTTGAATTTGTAGATTTCTGTCTTTTACAAATTTGAGAAATTTTCAGCCAAATATCTTTGAGTATTTTTTCAGCCCCGGTCTTTCTCTCTTCTCCTTCTGGGATGCAGATAACATGAATATTAGATCTTTTCATATAGTATCCAGATCCCTGATGCTCTGTTTGTTTTTTCTTTTTTTTGGGAGGGGCAGAATGAACCTGGGACCTCATATGTGGGAAGCTGGTGCTCAGTCACTGAGCCACTTTGGCTCCCCTGAGCTGGATTTTTTGGTTTGTTTTTCCTTGTTTTTTTATTTTTTATTTTTTATGGAAGCACCAGGACCTGAACCCAAGACCTCCCAAGTGGAAATCAGGCATTCAATAGCTTGAGCCACATCCACCCCCCATTTTTTTCCCAATCTATTTTTTCTCTTTTCAGACTGGATAATATTTGCTGTCTTATCTTCCAGTTCACTAATTTGTTTCTCTATTCCCTCCATTAAGCTCTTAAGCCCATTCATTGGGTTTTTTTATTTCAGTAATATATTTTTAGTTCAAACATTTGTATTTGGTACTTTTGTATGTTTTTTATTTCCTTGCTTGACTTTCTGCTTCTTTGCTGTTACCACCCAGTGGGGATGTAAGTCCCAGCTTCTTACTCCTACTTTCAGCTTTCTCTGAAAGTCCCCCATAGGGACATTGCAGATGTCTCATTTCAGCCCACAAAGGTTAGAAGTATGGGTTTCCAAATTTACCTTCGTGGGTGGGGGTGGGTGACCTGGGGCCACAAGTCTTTTTTGTGGTGTTTGGTTGGAATAGAAGGTTATTGTCTAATACTTGAGTGCAGTTATCCCAATTGATATGTTATTTTTCTCTTATCAGATCTTGCTATTACAACTCTAACTTTTTAATGATTTCCACACCTGTAATTATTATTATTATTATATTTTCAGGGTGATTTTTTTCTTTATTAGAGAAGTTGCAAGTTTACAGAAAAAATCATATTAAAATATAGGATTCCCATATACCACCCTATTATTAACACCTTGCATTGGTGTGGAACATGTTACAATTGATGATAGCACATATATTTTTTTAGGATATCATAGCTTTATTGGGCATTTAATTAATTGGTAAACATCCCAATTAATTTATTTCAGGAAATAGAAGGGAGCCCCACTGAGGAAGTGTAAAGGGGGAGCTTATATAAAGGGCAAATTTAGAAGCAAGTGAGGAAATAATTTGATTGGCCGATATTAAGTTTCCATCTTTGTATAGGGAGTGCTTACAACGTGGGAAACAGATAACCTTGATTAGTATGGTATGTTTGTCCATTATGGTAAGCTATTGATACTGGACAGAAACTGGTATATCACCAGGTGTTACTTATCTGCAGTTCTGTAGGGTACATTCCATTTTCTCAAAGCCCCTGTAGGTCAATTACTTTTGCTTTCTGGAAAATCCCTTCTTGAAAAGGGGTCCCTTCCAGCAATGCCCAATTTAGGCAGCCATTTTATTTTACTTAACAGCTGAAATTTGGTATGGGCCTTATACTGGGGCTATGAGTAGAGATTTATGTGGGGACACCCTTGTGGTTTGGTTGAGTAGACAAGTGAGTGGTGATATGTTTCCACATCTTATTGTGGCCTTTTTCCTGTATGCTAAGTGGTGGCATAGGCAGAGGTCCAGTTCTAAATGTAGGTTGCATGGCATTGTGGTTAAGAGCATAGGCTCTGAGTCACACTGCATTTCCCTTGATCAAAGTCTGTTGGAAGTGTATAGCCCACCTCTGGAGTTCACCCCAATCCTTACCATTCATGCAATAATGCTTATGCACTTACTCTCGTCCCCTTTTTCATGTGCTTCCTTGACTGACTCCAATCTTTGAGTTTGTCACAACTGTTAAAAGTATTTTCAGCGTAGTCATTGATATGTTGATAATTTTTAAGTCTCAGAAACCCAGCAGTGCAATGCTGTACCTACTTTCCTTCATTTTTCTCCTTGAAATTATCACTGTTGCAATGGTTCTATAGTGGGGAAGATTTTAAAAAATCATTCTCAATTTTTGGGACAATGGTGGCTAAACAAATGTCCGTGACTCATTCTTCCTCATTACTCCCTTTCTAGAATAACAAAACAGCCAGGGTAGGCAAAGTGGTGGAGACTAGAAACTGCATTTAAGGCCAATATTCTCTTTTTTAAAGCAACTTTATTAAGACATATTTACATGGAACATCATTGATTAGTTCCAAATCCTGTCTTATCTGGGATTTTAATTTGTTCCTTTGACTGGGCCATATCTTCTTTTTGCTTAGTATGGATTGCAATTTTTTGCTGATGTCTAAGCATCTGATTATGATGATGAGTTTACTCGGATGTTAAGTTTCTCCCTCTTTCCTTGGATTTTGTTGTTCACTGGCTTTGTGTTACAGCTCATCTTTTATTCCTGGCCTGGCTCAAGTTATTCTAGATCTTAAAAATTGCCTGTGTTTAATTGATCAAAGAAGGCTAAAAACCCTGGAGAGGGGAACAGTAAAGAAGAAAATACTCCCCATCCCCCCACCCGGGGGTTCAGTTTCCTTGTCTGCCAAAAGATGGTTCTCCTGAGCAAACCTTCCCCTCAGCCCTAGAGGGGAGTGTGATTACTCCAACCTCCACTGGGTGGGTGGTGACAAAACAATGTCCTTAGGGATTCCCCTTGTAGGCCATCAATTCAGAAACAGGCTCCACAGTCCAAACTCACTGATCAGAAGCAAAACTTGGCCCTTGGACTCACTCTTTCTTTTCCCAGGGAGGAAAAATCACCAGTCCCCTCTGTGTCAGCAGCAGCCAGTACCAGTCTGTAATGAGGGTGTTTGCCTCAAAGATGGGGGATGGGCTACATTTGAAGCTGTGGGAGTGATATACTCATGTTTTTTTCTTCAGCATTTCTGTCTCCCCATCCTGCTCACTCCTGGATAATGGATAACATTATCTTTTTTTTTTTTTTAAACTTCAAGTTTTATTAAGTCATTGATTTCTCCCATTTGATTGATCTGTCTTTTCTCCAAGAACATCATTCCCCAGGAGATCCAAGTTCTAGTTGTTTTCTTTTTGTTGTTTCTAGTTCCTCTAATTGTTTACATAGGAGAGAGAGTTCCCTTTGATGTTGTTCCTCCTGATGATGAGGAGGAAAGGATAGTTCTATGCCTGGAACCACAGCTGAAGACTGAATGCTAAGAGGGTTGATAGATGCTGTTGGAGGCATGTTAGGAACCAAAATTAACTTCAAAATTAATTATGTTTTCTCTGTATATCCTTTAGTTTTTTTTTTTTTAAGTCTTGTATATTCTTCAAATGGAACATTTTGTCTATTTAACACCTGATTTTCTGTTTCTAATTCTATCTTTGCCTCCAGAACTTCTACTTTCTCCAGCAGATATCCCTGCTCTGCAAAGCACTAGACCAGTTTTTTGTTTTTTTTTTTTTTGGGGGGGGGCAGTTTCTGCCTTTCCTTTTGCTGTTTTTAGAAGTGAGGTGAGACATTTTTGTCTTCACACCTTCCTCTAATGTATTTTTTTCATATAATAAACTTTATTTTTAAAGAAGATTTAGATTACAGAAAAGTTACATTGAATATATGAGGGATTCCTATATCCCCCACCCCATGCCCTTGTATATTTTCCCCTATTAATAACATCTTACATTAGTGTGGTACATTTGTTACAATTGATGAGCAAATATTGAAGCATTGCTACTAACCTTGGCCTGTATTCTACACTTTGGTGTACACTTTGTATCATACAATTTTGTAGTTGTTGACAAAATGTATAATGGCCTGTATTCATCATTGCAAAATCATGCAAAACAATTCCAATGCCCTAAAAATGCCCTATGCTCCTTCATTTTCCTCCCCTTAGAACCTATGGTAACCATTATCTTTATATGACTATTACAAGTTCTTCCATTACTACAATAATAATATGTCTCCTTTGATCCATGCTTTGATCCAAGCTTGCATTCCCCCCTTATGTTTGTTCATTCCTCAATCTTGAGAATTTTGAGAATTCTCAAAGAATTCTCAAAGAATGCCCACTTTGCTTCAGTTTAACAGGGACCTTAGATCTTATGGGGCATATGATCTAAGAAATTGTTTTGCTTGCAGTTATAGATACTCTTTATTTTTTAGGATGGGGGTTGTTCATCACCATGATTTTTTTTTAGTTGTTCCGGGTGAGTCCAATGAATTGGAGAGATGTTGGCTGCAAATCTGTTGAGATTTAGGGCTCAACTGTCATAATAGACTGAAGATTTATGTCTCTGGGTCATAAATTTAATGGGTATAGTGCTAATTATAAGTTCAAATAAAAGGGGTAGAAGAACCATGTGTAGAGGAATTAGAAATGAGTCTAACTCTATTGCATTGGGGAAAACAGTTATCATATATTCCAAGGTAAGGCCCACTGATGGGATGCTGATTTCTTTGCATTGTGCATCTTGCCCCTAGTGTCTGGTTGTCTCTAGAGCACTCAGGAGCATCCCTGTTTGAGGCTTTGTTTACTGTGGCAGTTAATGAGATCCACCTGAGATGTGCATAAGCATAACCTCTGTAATAACCTCCTGACTCACTTTGAAATCTGTTAGCCATATAACCTCTTTTGTATTTAATGTTTCCCCCTTTTGGTAAAGGTCTTTTTTCAAATGCATTGCTGGTTGGTGCTTACTATTATTCCCTCAATGCCAGGGAGGCTTATCCCTGGGAGTTATATCCCATGCCAGAGGAAAGGTAGTGAGTTTATTTGCTAAATTTTGCTTAGAGACAGGCCACTTTTGAATAACAAACAGGTTTTCAGGAGGTAACTCTTAGGGAATAAATATTATTAGGCTAAGCTTCAATTTTACAAGAATAACGTTCATAGGTACAAGCATTAATATCAAGGGCTTGGTGTATTGATCTGTTTTCTTTTATTAGGTACTGTCTTTGTACTCTAAAGATACCTGCTACTGTACCTGAGAATATAGCAGGACTTCCCAGGATGGGAAGTTAATATTTTGTTAGTTTATTGTGTGGGTCTTCTCCCACTAAGATAACTTCCTATGACCACATGAACACATTCATATTCCATAGAGGTCTTCCCCAGGTGTACCCTTCTCCATACATCCCCTCACAACTGATACCCTGTACCAGTGACCATCCCTGCCATAGTTGCCAAAAGAACACTCCCACTTGTCCACATTCCCTTGTTCTGCAAGTCAGTGTTGTAGAGGAGGTGTGACTACTTAAGTCAGTGGAACCTTCCAGGACTTCATCAAGACTTGGGGAGATTGGGAGGGAAGAGCTTCTACACAGGACTGAGAAAAGATAACAGGGAGGAGCATGACTGCAGTGTGGGGACAGGACAGAGCTGTCTGAAGCAGTGAGTTTTGAGAGGAGCAGTGCCACCCTGGCCCTGCAGCCCTGAGACTCTGTCCTGCATCTGCTTCTTTCCAGGAGGACAGGTCAGTGTGACTGTGTGAGCCAGTATATGAAGCAACCCAGCAACCTCTTCACACATGTCCTCCAGAAACCCTGCCAGGCCTTGGGTGGTGTTGAGAGGCAACTAGACACAAACTTCTGTCAAATGGAAGCAAATTCTGGGCAAACACACTCACCTCTGTTCCCACCTTCACAACCACACCACAGAGACTCACAAATAGACATCTCCCACCCCCATACCCACAGACACTCACCACCTTAAGGGAACACAGCTGTTTACAATGAGTGTAGAACATGGCCGTTTTTCTTTACCTAGAACATAATCACCTCCCCATTCCTCATTCTCACCTGGAAGCTGGGATCAGTGTCCTCTCTAGCCTAGGGCAAGCATGAAAGACCTGGGTTTTTAATCACCTAGATTTTTTCCCCAATAAGTGAATGATTCCAAAATACATACCCTTTTCACTTGCTCCTGAGATCACCTACAATTAGAGAAAAGAAAACACTCTGAGAATTGAATTATATGGTGTAGTGTTTACACAGGGGTTTTGCTCTCTTGGCACCTTTAGTAAAGCAGAAGGGAAGCAGTGGATGGGCCAAAGTTCCTTTAAGTAATTGTAGTAGACAAGTGGGGGAAGGCACATTTTTTCCTGAATGGTGCATCTGTTTTGTTTGGGAATTAAAAATCCTTCAACCTAAGAGGAAAACCTGTTGCCATGGAAAAGGTCCCATACTCCCTGCTGCTCTCTTCAATCAAGGATCAGTAAGTAATAGGCTCCCAATCAACATTCACCTGAGGAAGGAAATCATACATATCTTTTGTAATTACACAGTGAGATTTTTATACCTGAGCACAATTAGAAAAAAAAAAGTGACCATTTCATCTCAAAGTAAGGTGATTTTACCTTGGTATTAGATGGGGCCTTGTTATCTTCCCTGTTACTAGGAGGTTTCTCCAGCAGGCCTTCAGGAGGAGTTAGGAGGACACAGAGAGACTGTCAATTCATTGGGATGTTACTCATGTGTTATTTGGGGAGCTGAACAGGACTTGGGAAGGGGCAAGAAAATATAGGGGCAGAGGGATAATAAGCCTGGAATGATCTGTTGGTACACCATCATCCTTTTTAGAAGAAGGATGGTAAAGTAGAAGAATAGAAAGCAAATGAGAAATAAGATTCTTTGGCTGTGTACCTAAAGGCATCCTAATGAAAAATGAAATATTCAGTCTACAAATTGTACTAAAATATAAGCTGTGGTTTATTGACAGAATCCCATCACTTCTGTTGCCTGTTTTGAAGCTAGGGTAATATTGAGTGTCTTATTGAACTTTCCAATATCATTTCAAACTCCTCTGTTTCAAAGTGGTACTGTGTAGCATTTTTCTCTTTAAATTTTAAGTATCTTTTTATTGGTGGACTGGAATTATTTCTAGGCAAAATATTTTATTGTATTGAGTCACTAATCTGTTTTCATAAAGATAATAATTATAGAGGTGTTGATTACACAGACATCTTACCATATTAAAAATAGTGAATGTTGACCTTGTAATATTTTTCCTCGGTGTCCTTTTTCATTACTAGGTAAGTGTATTCACTGAGTGATGTGGCTTTCCATGCTCACACTAACCATCCAACAGTGGGCCAGTTCATTAGGAAGGAGGCTCCAAGCTCCACAAAAGAGTTGCAAAAAGGGATGAATACTAGGCTAATGACTAATTGAGACTTTGAGTTCTTATTGGTTACTGTCCCTCGAGTGTGTAGCTCACAGATTTGAACCTTTGTAGGTCTTGAGGTGATGAAGTTATTAAATAGATCAAAATATCTCCTTGATTCTTGTCTGCTTGGACCATGTGCTGAGCTGAGACTGAGTTTTGGCAGAGGTGGTTGAACTTGTCCTCCTTCTGGTTCACAACTCTCAGACTCTGTAAGCTTGCCAGAAATATGGAGATTTCTATGTGCTTTTCACACTAATATCTGTGCCTAAATATCTGGTGCTTCTCATACTAATAACTATGTCTAAACATCTGGTGAAATGCACCTAATGCTAGCTTGGGTTATGGGACCCCTGAGGCTACCTAATACAGAGGAGCAGTGTTTAGGAGCCCTGTAAGCTTGCAACTTCCTGGCACACACATGGATGAAGGGCATCCCTTGCATGGTCACTGATGACTCTTGGCAGTGAGATAAATGAACCTGAGAAATTCAGCGTATCAGCACAGGGGCCACATGCTTGGGTTCACATTTTGGCTCTTCTCCTTAGGGACTTGAAATCTTGTGTCACTTATCTGTGAATCTCAGAATCTCCATGTAAAGGATGGGAAGAGTAAACATAATCCCAGGAATGAAAAAGTTCACAATGGCAATTGGCCAGTGTTATGTTGGGCACATCTCTTGGAGAAACAAACACAGTAACTCCTCTCTCCCTCCACCACATTCACAGTCACACCACATAGACTCACACATAAACACCCCCTAATCCTCATACACACAAATCCATGGCCCCTAAAGGGAACACAGCTGCTTTCAGGACTGTAGCATGTGCCCATAGTCCCTCCCCTGGAAAAGCACTTTCTTTAACCACACCCCAATCCTTATTCCCACCAAGAGCTGGAACCATGGTGGCTTTATAGACAAACTTAATAAGAATGCCCTCATTTTCCTATCATCCAGATTTTCCTACATCACTAGTTCCAGATAATGCACCATTTTCACATGTTCTTGTGCCACTTGCAGTTAGAGAAAACTGTATGAAGATCATATCATGCTGTACCCTGTTTCAACAAGACTTTTGCTTGCTTGTCACCCTTAGAAAAGTCGATGGGAAACTGGTCAAGTCCAGGACCCCATAAGCAAGCATTGCAGATCCATCTGGAATTTACAAGCTTTTCCTAGACATGTATCTCTCAAGTCCATTTTGGTTGGTGATTATAAAATTCTTAATCCAAGGAGAAAGAAACTACAACTGAGTGACAGGCCCCCTACCATATAGTTTATAACTTGCTTTTGCCATTCATGGATGCCCCTTAAATCATTGATCAGTTGGAAGAGACTCCCACTCAGCAATCTCTGCCCAAGAAAATTGTATATATCATCTATAATGTAAATGATTATATATCCTTACATGTAACCAATTGAAAGAGGAAGAAACCAAAAAAAAAAAAAAAAAAAAGAACCTCACCACCTTAGACAAAGAATAGCAGCCTACCTTGGCATTAGTTGGAGCCTCTTCACACTTTCAGTCACTTGGAAGCATCACAATGTGCTGCTTTTTGGAAGCTAGGAGGCTAGGAGGACACAGAATAACTCAAGACATCAGTCTGTTACTTATGAATTACTGGGAGTATTGTGTCTGGGACAAGATGTGAGAGTGTTTAGAGTTGGTTCTTTAACAAGTACAGTGTGAGCTGCCTCATGGCCATCTTCTGTGATGAAAGAAGGATGGCAAACAGAGTAGCAGGAATGAAACCAGAATCAAAGTTTTAGATTTGTGGCTAATGGCAACCTAAAGCAACTGACCATAGTCAGTCTGCAAATGATACTAAAATACATGCTATGATTCAGTGACAGTCCCATCACTCCTCCTGCTTATTCTGTATCTTACCTAAATGCCAATATGTTCTATACAAATGCCAAAACAGTTCAGACTCCATCGATTCACATATAAGGACACAGTATTTACCACATGTTCTACAAGAATTTCAAGTTGATTAGAAGTAACCTTATTAGTGGACTGGATTACATTTTATGCAATATATTTTACTGCATTTAATAATACTTTGTTGTAAAGATAATCAATTATAGGAATTTAAAATTTTTTTTATTTTTTTAAAGATACTTAGATTACATAAGTGTTAAATAAAAAATACAGGGGATTCCCACATGTTCCCCTCCCCATATCTCCCACACTTTCCCACCTTAACAACATCCCTCATCAGTGTGATACATTCATTACAATTGGTAGACACATTTTGAACATTGCCACTAAGCATGGATTACAGTTTACATTGTAGTTTACATTCTCTCCCACATAATTTTGTAACTTATGGCAAGATACATAATGGCCTGTGTCTGTTATTGCAATGACAGTCAGGACAATTCCCAAGTCCCCCAAATCCTGAGATGGTGATGCCCAATCCACCTGTAATTTAGAGGGGGCTTTGATCCCATAGGGCCAATGGATGGGACTCTCTTGCTTGCAGTTATACACGCTTGGTTCCTTGGTATGAGAGTTGTCCATCAACATCTCCTTGTTACTTTTCCTGGGTGAGACCAATGAACTCGAGAGTAGGTATTGCAACTGCATTGACATTCAGGGCCCAGCTGGCACATGGACAGCCCAATGATTTAAGTCTCTTGGATGTACACCAAACAACTCTAGTACTAATTATAGGTTCAGATAGGACAGAAGAGTCATATGTAGGGAAACTACAACTGAGACCAACTCTGTCACACTGGGGAGCATAAATTCCAAAGTAGGGCCCACTGGCAAGGCACCTAACTCCTTAGCTATCTAACCTGAATATAGTGTCTGGATGTCTTGTTTGCATTGCGTAACTATCAATTCTTTGAAAATTTCTTCCACATCAAACTGAGAGGTAAATGCTATAATTTCTAGGGCATAATCTAGTTTAAAAGTTGATAACAATCTAGGAAAACTAATTTTGTAAAATTCAAGGAAATTTATTCGTATTTAAACTGAGCAATCTCCTCCAAGCTAGGGAAAGCTTTTCTGATGGTCCAAAGAGTCCAGGGAAGTCAGAGTTCAATGATGACATGGTCCACCCAGTATTTCACTACTGGTGCTGGTGCCCACTATGTTCACATCCAGGATTCTCCCAGTTTGTACAATGGAATCTGAGCAGGGCTGCCTCCCACCAAGCTTGAGTTAGGTCCTCCCATTGAGTGTATGAGCTGAAAAAGTACCTGTCAACATGACAACATTGTATTAGTTTACCCACCAGTCTCTTACTGGCAAGCCAATAACTTCAGACCATATGTATCCTTATTAGAACTCATGCCTATTTGTATCTGGGTTTACTTTTGATAATCAGCCCATCTTCTGAAAACACTCTCCAAGCTACTGAAGGACTGATAGCCTGACATAAAGTCTTCAACTATGTCATCTGAAGTCCAGCAATATTGTTGCTGTTGAGGGAGAGGATTGGGGAACATGAGAACGGGTCCCAGTCATCTCCATCTTCTTACACAGAAGCAGCTGGACCAATAGAACAATAGAAGTCCAAATTAGACTTCCTACAAAGGGGCCCTGGTAACCTGTCTTCAAGATTCATATATCTGAGATCACACAAATGTATTATTTTTATCTGTCCTATTCCACTCAACATTATCACTTCAAGTTTCATCCATGTTCTACAATGTATCAGAACTTTGTTATGTTTTATAGCCTAATAATACTCCAATGTGTGTATCACATTGTGATTACCCATTCATCTGTTGATGGCCTTATGGGTTGTTCTACCTTTTGGCAATTGTGAATAATACCTTTATGCACATCAGTGTGCAAATATCTGTTTAGTCTCTGTTTTCAATATTACTAGATAATTACCTAGAAGGGGGTTTGTCAGGTCATGTATTAGTCAGCCAAAGGGGTGCTAATGTAAATACCAAAAATGGGTTGGTCTTTATAAAGGGTATTTATTTGGGGTAGAAGTCCACAGATACCGGGCCATAAAGCGTAAGTTTCTTCTCACCAAAGTTCATTGCCACATGTTGGAGCAAGACAGCTGCCAATGTTTGCCAGGGATCAGGCTTCTTGGGTTCCTCTCTTCCCGGGGCTTAGCTCCTGTTTCCTCCACAAGGTCAGCTGTAGATGATCAGGTGAATGGCTTGCTTCTCTTCTCCTGGGGCCTTCTTTCCAACATCAAAACTGCTTCTCAAAAGACTGCTTCAACTCTGTTCTTGCCATGCCTTTTATATTTGATTCCCCACCCACCTCAAGGGGTGGGACCCAATGCCCTACTGATGTGGCTCAGTCAACATCCTAATCATAACTTAATCATGCCCAGATTAACAGATCAGTTTACAAGCATGATCCAATTATGTTTTTGGAATTCAGAATTACATCAAACTGCCCACTGCAACAGGTCATATCAACAAAGTCCTTTTTTTTTTTTAATTAATTTATTTTTTATTGTGGGTAAAAATCAAAATTTTCACTTTACATACCAATATTTGTAAGATGATATATAAATATATATGCATATATATGCATTTGCTTACAAAAGTGTTTTATATATATATATATATATATATATATTGAGAGGTGCTTAGATTACCTAAAATATTACACAGAACCTACCAGGATTCCCATTTTCCCCACCTCCCACCACATCCCACACAAACATCTCCCACAAGTGTGGCCCATCACCCTCAGTGGGGCCTTGCCATCAACTATAGACCGCAGTTCACATCATAGACCACACTCTCTCCCACACAGTTCTGAATGGTGTGTGCTGATTTAAAATGGCCTACATCCGTTGCCACAACGGCACTCAGGACAACCTCCAAATCCCAAAAAAGCCCCTGTATTTCAACTGCATATCCCCTCCCTGCCCCGAAAGTGTCCAGTGGCCACCAGCTCCACCTCACTGTTATAATTTCTTCCATTGCTAGAATCACCATATGTGTACAACAGAATACCATCAAGTCCACTCTAGTCCATAGTTCTTCCCCCAGTCCTGAGGGGACTGGGATGGTGATGTCCACTCCACCTCCAAGTGAGAGAGGGCTTATATCCCATGGATATGGTAGGTGGGATGATCCTGCCTGCAGATACAGGCCCTCTCCATTCCATGGGATGGCCGTTGCCCATTGTTGTCTCCTTGCCAGGTGACTTGGATGAGTCCATTGAGCTGTAGGGTAGGAGCTGCAGCTCCACCGAGATTCCACACACACCTGGCACATAGGTAGGCCAGAAGCTCCAGTCTCTGAAAGTATACCTAAAAACTCCAGCATCACATATAGGTTTGAACAGAGGGACTGATGAACCATGTGAAGGGAGGACTTATTTGAGTCCAATTCTGTCACTCTCAGGAGCACAGATTCCAAAATAGAGCCCACTGATAAGGCATCAGTCTCTGGGTCTATCCCCCCTTATATAAGACCTGGGTGTCTCCAGAGCTCTCAGGAGCCCCTCGGTGTGGGGTGATATGCACTTTGATGTTTTATGAGCTTCTACTGAGGTGTGCATAAGCGTTACCTCTGGGATGACCTCCCGACTCTCTTTGAAGTGTCTTAGCCACTTGAACTCATTTGTCTTTACCTTTTCCCCCTTTTATTCAAGGTTTTTTTCCAGTTGTGTTGCCAGTTGGCACTTGGTATTAATCCCTCGTTGCCAGGGAGGCTCATACCCGGGAGACATGTCCCACATTGGGGGGAAGGTAATTCATTCATATGCTGAGTTTGGCTTAGAGAGAGGCCACATTTGAGCAACAAGGAGGCTCTCAGGTGGCAACCCTTAGGCACCCCATAACAGTAAGCTAAGTTTCAGTTACAAGAGCAAAGACTCATAAGGACAGTCATCAATAAAAAGAACTCATCAGTGGGTTATCCTCTTTTGACAGACACTGTCCCTGCACTCAGAGGACTATTGCTGCTCCCTTGGAGACTGTGGCAGAGTTCTCCAGGCTAGGGATTCAGATTCCCTCGTTTATTGTGTGACTGTCCACCCATCGTGACCATGCCCTATCTTTTGATCTTTTGAACAATTTTGTATATCTTTCATGTATATTCGGATGAACTAACTTCCATGAATCCCCCTTCCCAGACACCCCCCACCAATAATCTCCTGCAGTACCCATTGTAACCCTTCTGTGATCCAAATCTTCCATGAACATATAGTCCATAAAATAATCAAATACACTTAGGAGGAAAAAGAAACAACAATGATGAGCTTATATGCAAGAGACAAACATAAGGAAACTCAGGAAAAAAAAAATCAAACAAAAAACAAAACAAAATATAATTAGTGGATTGGGACATTCACAAAAATGGGGAAAAAAAGCAAAAGAAATGCCTTTAAAAAATATATATATATATATAATCTTTTATTTCCTTTTATCACTGTAGTTATTGGATGTCCAGTGTGCTGTGACACCTTCCCCCTCTCAATCCCTATTGTCTCCCAAATTTTCATTTAATTTTCAAAGAAGTTTTAGGTCACAGCAAAGTCACACACGGAGTACAAGAGACTCGCAGATACCAAACCACGCTCCCTTCCCCACCCCATATTAACCCCCTCCTATTTTTTTGAATGTTAGCATTGTTATAACTGTTATACAGATAGCAAACTATAGCAACTAAACATTGTCAATGATTTACAGTATAGTTTACAATTTAGATGATACAGTTTAATAAGTTTTGATGATATTTACCATGTCCTGTGTCCATTACTATAAGGTAAAGAAAAACCTTTCCCATGACCACTAAATACCCCATTAGATCTTAACTGTTCCTTCCTCCCCACCCCCTGGGGCTTATGACACTCCCCTGTCTTGACTCATGGAATGTCAAGATTCATAGTTACATGCCCTGGGTATTTGAACCTGCCCTTCCTAATCTACCCACCTGTCAATGCTGCACCACCAAACCCAGTAATATCACTACCCATCTGTCCTATCCTTCAATATGCAACTATACTCTATCCCTTTACCATAGATTATGTCCATATGGGTGATGGCTCAAAGCCTGCTCTTCTCTTACTCTCCCTTGTTCACCTATCTTTCAGACAATAGTTCTCAGAGACTGCTCACTTTCCTCAGTTCAAATCAGTGAGGTCATATACTGTTCATCCTTCAGTGCCTGGCTTCTTTCACTCAAAATAAGGTCTTCAAGATCCATCCACGTTATTCCATGAGTTAGCACTTTATTCCTTCTTACAGCTGAGTAATATTCCATTGTATGTATGTACCGCATTTTGTTTATCCATTCATCTGTTGATGGGCACAAAGGCTGATTCCAAATTTGGCAATGGTGAACAATGCCGCTATGAACATTGGTGTGGATATATCTGTTTGTGTCTTTGCTTTCAGTTCTTCTGGATATATACCCAGGAGTGGAATTGCTGGATCATATGGAAGATCTATTGTTAGTTTTCTGAGGAGCCGCCACACTTCCTCCACAGTGGCTGGACCATACCACAGTCCCACCAGCAATGGATGAGGGTTTCCTATTCCTCCACATCCTCTCCAACATTTAGTGTCTTCTGTTTTTTTAATAGCTGCCATTCTGTTGGGTATAAGATGGTATCTCATTATAGTTTTGATTTGCATTTCCCTGATAGCAAGCAATTTTGAGCATTTTTTCATGTGCTTTTTAGCCATTTGTATTTCTTCCTTTGAGAATTGTGTTTTCAGGTCACTTGCCCATTTTTTAAATGGGTTGTTTGTCCTTTTATTATCAAGGTGTAGGATTTCTTTATATATGCAGGATATTAGGCTCCTATCCGATAAATGGTTGCCAAATATTTTCTCCCATTGGGTAGGCTGCCTTTTTATTTTCTTAATAACATCCTTTGAGGTGCAGAAGATTTTAATTTTGATGAGATCCCATTTATCTATTTTTTCTCTTCCTTCTCGTGCTTTGGCTGTGAAGTTCATGAAACCATTTCCTATTACAGGTCCTGTAGATGCTTCCCTACATTATCTTCCAAGATCTTTATGGTTTTGGCTCTTATATTTAAATCTTTGATCCATCTTGAGTTGATTTTTGTTTAAGGTGTGAGATGGTATTCTTCTCTCATTTTTTGGATGTGGATATCCAGTTCTCCAAGCACTACCTGTTAAAGAGACCATTCTCTCCCAACTGAGTGGGCTTCGTGGCCTTGTCAAATATCAGATAACTGTATATGCGAGGATCTATATCAGAACTCTCAATTCAGTTCCATTGGTCAGTAGGTCTATCCTTGTGCCAATACCACGCAGTTTTGATCACTGTAGCTTTGTAGTATGTTTTAAAGTCAGGTAGTGTGATACCTCCAACTTCATTTTTCTTTTTCAATATATCTTTGGCAATTCAGGGCCTCTTGCCTCTCCAAGTATATTTTGTGGTTAGTTTTGCCAGTTCCTTAAAAAATACAGTGTTGACTTTTACTGGGATTGCATTAAATCTGTAGATTAGTTTGGGTAGGATAGACATCTTGATGATATTTAGTCTTCCTATCCATGAACAGGGAATATTTTTCCATTTATTTAAGTCATCTTTGATTTCCTTTAACAGTGTTGTGTAGTTTTCTGTACATAAGTCCTTTACATCTTTAGTTAAATTTATTCCTAGGTATTTGATTCTTTTATTTACTATTGTAAATGGTAATTTTTTCCTGATTTCCTCCTCAGTTTGCTCATTATTGATGTACAGAAATGCTACTGATTTTTGAGCATTGATCTTATAGCCTGCAACATTACTGAACTCCTTTATAAGTTCTAGAAGCCTTGTTGTAGATTTCTCAGGGCTTTCTATCTATAGGATCATGTCATCTGCAAATAATGAAATTTTCGTTTCTTCTTTTCCAATCTGGATGCCTTTTATGTCCTTTTCTTGTCTCAGTGCTCATGCAAGTACTTCTAAGACAATGTTAAATAGGAGTGGTGATAGTGGGCATCCTTGTCTAGTTCCCGATCTAATAGGGAAGGCTTTTAGGATTTCACCATTGAAAATGATGTTAGCTTTGGGTTTTTCATATATACCTTTTATCATATTCAGAAAGTTTCCATCTATTCCTATCTTTTGTAGTGTTTTTATGAGGAAAGAGTGCTGTATTTTGTCGAATGCTTTTTCTGCATCTATAGAGATGATCATGTGATTTTTTCTGTTTATGTTGTGTATTACATTGATTGATTTTCTTATATTGAACCATCCTTGCATACCCGCGATGAAACCCACTTGGTCATGGTGTATAATCCTTTTGATATGTTGTTGAATGTGATTAGCAAGTATTTTGTTGAGGATTTTAGCATCTAGGTTCATTAGAGAAATTGGTCTGTAATTTTCCTTTCTTGTGGTATCTTTATTTGGTTTTGGTATTATGGTAATGTTGGCATCATAGAATGAGTTAGGCAATATTCTTTCTACTTCTATTTTTTGGAAGAGCTAAAGTAGAATTGGTCTTAGCTCTTTCTGGAATATTTGGTAGAATTCAGCTGTGAAGCCATCTGGTCCTGGGCTCTTCTTAGTTGGGAGGTTTTTGATGACTGAGTCTATCTCTTTACTTGTAATTGGACTGTTGAGTTCATCTATTTCTTCTTTCATCAATGTAGGCTGTTTCTGGGTTTCTAGAAACCTGTCCATTTCCTCTAAATTATCATTCTTGTTGGCAAATAATTTTTCAAAGTATCCTCTTTTGATACTCTTTATTTCTGTGGGGTCAGTAGTGTTATCCCCTTACTCATTCCTTATTTTATATATTTGCATCTATTCTCTCTTTTTCTTTGTTAGTCTGGCTAAGGGTTTGTCAATTTTATTGATATTCTCAAAGAACCAGCTTTTGGTTTTGTTTATTGTTTCCAGTGCTTTCTTATTCTCTATTTCTTTTAGTTCTTCTCTATTCTTTTTTATTTACTTCTTTCTACTTCCTTAGGTTTAGTTTGTTGTTGTTTTTCCAATTCCTCCAAGTGTGCAGTTAGGTCTTCAATTTTAGCTCTTTCTTCTTTTTTTAATATATGAATTTATGGCTATGAACTTCCCTCTCAGGACTGCTTTCACAGCATCCCATACGTTTTGATATTTTGTGTTGTCATTTTCATTAGTATATAGGTGACATTAAACACATGAGAAGAAGAGTTAATATCTTGCTGCTTCTTTCAAACTGGCTGTATGGTTTAATCATATCTTCATGTAGGTGCTTCAAGTTATCGATTTAACAAATGGGACTAAAAATGATTTCATGGTTTCCAAGTGTGATACTGATGAACAAGCTAATGAGGAGAAGTGCTTAGCTCTCATGCATGTTGGTTTTAAAATCAAATTCATAAGTTAAGTTTGCTTGTGTGAAAACAACAGAAATAAAACACATGGTCTGAAGGATGTGAACTGTGAAGTGCTTCAAGGAGAAGTTCAATGGGGAGGTATTGAATAGAGTTAATGTGATTCAGATCACAGTCCTGAGGGTATCAAGAGATTCATGTTTAATCTACATTATATGTACCATACTAAAATAAAAAGCAACTTTTTGTTAGCTAATGTTTCAAAATCTAAATGAAAGTTTTCCCTCTACCACTTTAAAGAAAACACCTTTTGATTCCAGTTAGATGCCATCACAAGTTTTCATTGATGTTTTGTTTAAAATCAAGTTTTATCTATCAAAACAGAGCTCAGATATTTCAGCTGAAAAAAACATCTGCAATTTAGGGCTGATGGAGTAGAATTTTATCCCTCATTTCCCCCTAATCAACCCAAAATGTATGCACAAACATCAGTTTTTTTCATTTATGCAGTGTCAGACATCCTTCTTAGGAATTTTTTTTCAAAAGTAATTTTAATAGTTTCTTGTTTTATTCTGCCTTAAAACCCAGACAGAATGTGGCACCTGATTCTGCTTTTAAGAGCCAAATGTCTCCAGAAGAGATTGATAATGATCGCTGGCATTGAACTATAGTGCAGAAGAAACCTTGTTTGGAATTTTGAAAATGCAGCCCAACTCAGCTGTCTACACTACCATACCTTTATGCTTTTAGAATAATAAGGCACAAAATGCCATTAAATCGCACCTTTTAATATACCCCTTTGTCTTTCATTGGGGAATGTCTTTCAATTGGGGAATTGTAGAAATGTGACAAAGAGTATTTTCATTTATTTTACTCATTTTTGTTCTTTATATAAAAGATAGTATGAAAACGTGCCCAAGGGTTTACCCTTTTCCATCTAAACAAAAGAGGACTCTAGGAAAAGCAGATACTTCAGTTCATAATATGTGACTGCCCCCTATAGGATACTTTTTATATTTTGTTCACATAAGCTTTTAAAAATTGTTACCCTATTGAATTTTATTTAAAATAAAAATAAAATGATTAAAACGTGCTTCTCTGACATAGCAGTCCATGATGTATTTTTCTTTTCCCATTCTGCCTATCTAAAAATCCAATGTACAGTGTCATTTTAACCATGTAGACTTTTCTTTGGTATTGCTAAAACTATCCCCTACTATAACTTACAGTTCTGTTGCATGTCTGCATTCATAGAATCAATTTATTTCAAAATGTGAATTCTTAGGAAACTGGTGTTTCTTTGATACAGGTCTTTTGCTCAATTAAAAAAAAAATGTCAACCAGCTATGAGTTTTAGAAAATTAAAATAGAATATCCCTTTGTATGAGGAGGTCCAATTGCCAGTCTTGCTGGGATCAGAATCTTGGACCTCTCAAGATTCCTTCAATTTCAACTTAACATGTATGACTAATATTGGAAAAGAAAGTATAAACTTACTTGTTCCTGCCAGTTTGACATCAGGGGTATGGTGCCTGGGATTTCTTGGCTTTTATAAGCATCTTCTTGTTTGTACTGTAGCGTGGGGTGAAAAGGGGTGGAAAGAGGGAGCAAGAACTATGCCCTAACCACAAACAACTATGCATATTCACCCCATCTTCATCTGGTTTAAAAAATATTTTGCAGCACACCAAGGCTCAAGCTTTTTCAGATTTACAGTGGCTCCCTTAAGGACTGTAATTAGATCTTGTAAAAATAGACTGGAAATGGATGTGGCCCAAGCAATTGGGCTCCCATCTACCATATATGAAGTCCAGGGTTTGATTTCCAGGGCCTCCTGGTGAAAGACAATCTGGCCCGCATGACAAGCTGGCCTGAGCAGAGAGCTGACCCACGTGGAGTGATGACCTGCAAAGGAGTGCTGGCCTGCACAGAGAGCTGGTGCAGCAAGATGATGCAACAAAAAGAGACACAGAGGAGAAACAATAAGAGATACAGCAGACCAGGGAGCTGAGGTGGTGCAAGAGATTGAGCATCTCTCTCCCACTCTGGAAGGTCCCAGGATCGATTCCCAGTACTGCCTAAAGAGAAGACAAGCAGAAGAGCAGACAGCAAGCAAAAAACAATGGGGTGGGGAGAAATAAAATAAATCTTTTAAAAAAATAGATTATTTTATGTAATATTTGTATTTTTAAAAAAGTAATTAAAAACCTTTTTGCTTTGGACAAGTTTTTTTCTGAAAAGAGAGCAGATATAGTATTAAGGAATCAGTGAAGTAAGCAAGAAATGAGGTCTTAATTTGCTCTCCTGCCTCCCTCCCTTCTGCCCTCATATATTTATTGAGAACTTGTTATTTGAGAGACACAGTGCTTGGTCTTGCAATTACTCCAAAGGAAAGTCATGGCCCCTGTTTTTAGGAGCTATGTGTCTAATGAGAAAATAGGCATTTTTTTAGCAGAAAAGAGACTGCTAAAATATATGCTGTTAAGTGCTGTAAATGGAGGTATGCATAATGCACAGTAGAAGCATTGAGCAGTGTACATTTCAGTCCCTCTGGAACAAAAAAAGATTTCAGCAAGGAGGAGACACATAAAATGACTTCTCAATGTTTTGCCACGAGGAAAAGTGAAGGAAGATCATTTTAGCAGGGGGAACAGCATGTGTTAAGGCTCATATTGCAAGATAATAAAGTGAGAGATGATTATTTGAGAACTGTCTTAGTTTCCTAGGTGGCTTAAAACAATGGGAATTTATTGTCTCATAGTTCTAAAGGCTGGACATCCAAAATCAAGATGTCAGCAGGGTCCTGCTCCCTCTGATTTCTGGTTTCTGGTAGATTGCCAGGAATGCTTGGTGTTTCTTGGTTGGCAGCTACAGCTGAAGCTGAAACTGCAGCATTTCATTCTGTCTCTGCCAGGATGTGGCATCTTCCCCTGTGTCTGTCTCTGAGTCCAAATTCCCCTTCTCTTATAAGGATGCCAGTTTAATGGGATTAGCACCTACCCTAACATAGTCTGATCTTAACTCATCATATCTTCAAAGACCCTATTTCCAAGTAAGGTCCCATTCATAGGACTGTAGTTAGGACTTTAACATATCTTTTGGCGGGATGCAATTCAATCCATAGGGAGAATCAATTTCACACTTCTATGTAAACCTCGTGGTAGCTCAATCATTAAGCAGCTTAAATCCCATATTCAATCCCAGGTTCTGAAAGCAATTCTTACTATTAAAAAGTAATTTATAGAATTCTATACCAGTTAACCCAGTGACTCAATACCAAATCTCTCTGTTACTTATCCCAATTTCTGGATCATTTCTAAGTTCTGCTACTTGCAAGCTTATATGGTTTGGGCCAGTTATTTAAATTTTCCAAGCCACAATATTCACCTCAGTAGACCAGAGATAACAGTATCCATCTCTTTTAAGAATTAGTACACTCTCTGTTCCTTGGAAGGGGTGTTGTCCATCATCATCTCCTTGTTAGTTGTCCTGGGTGAGTCCAATGAACTGGAGAGTAGGTGTTGCAACTCTGATGAGATTCAGGTTTCAACTGGCACATGAATGGACTAAAGATTTAAGTCTCAGATATATATATTTAACAAGTATAGTGTTAAGATAGTTCCATACTATGCCCCATGGGACATAAGCCTCTCTTCAATTAGAAACAGAGTGGGTATCATCATCCCCAAATCCTCAAGATTGGAGAATAACTGATGGACTAAAGTAAACTTATTATTCTATTATAATAGACTTATTATTTTAGCAATGGAAGAACATGTATCATTGATGTAAAGGCAGTGGCCACCAGAGGTTCTGACGGGAGAGATAGGGAAGATTAGGCATAATATGGGGAATTTGGGGAACATTGGAACTGCTCTGCATGACATTGCAATGATGGATACAGGCCATTATATGTTTTGTCAAAACCTACAAAACTGCGTGGGATAGAGTGTAAACTATAATGTAAACTATAGCCCAGGGTTAATAACAATGCTTCAATATGTGTTCATCAATTGTAACAAATGTACCATACTAATGAATGATGTTGTTAATGTGGGAAAATGTGGGAAAAGGAAAGGGTGGGGCATATGTGAACCCCCTATATTTTTAATGTAACATTTATGTAATCTAAAGCTTCTTAAGAAAAAAAAAAAGGAATTAGTACACTGCTTAGCATCTTCTGCCCTTGGGGATAGTCATGTTCTTGTTCTCTCCTATTCAGGCAAGGATTGTTGTCCTTAGATCCAGTCCTTGATATCCACCTCTAGAATGCTTTCCTACCAATCTGTCTTTATTTTTGTGTGTGTGTCAGTGACCCCAACTGTACCCGTTACTAGGACATCCTGACATCCTCTGTCACTCTTCCAGGCCCTTACTTGTAGAAGTTTCCCAGGTGTCCTGGTGCAACCTGAGTGAGTTACTGCATGGCCCACAAGGACTAGACAGAACTAAGCCATGTTCTACAAGAATCACATCTGTCCCCAAAGGAGCAGATATTTCTACTTGGAGGGACAAGATACAGATACATGAAATAGATAACTAGGAATGAATAACAGCATATAAGATTTTAAAATTAAAAGCACAGAAGAGCCAGTGGATTTCAGAAAAAGTCTGTTGTTATAAAGGAGATGGTCAGAGTTAGAATTTCAGTTTAACCTCACAATATACACTATTTTTCATAACAATAGAGAAATCACAATTTTTTTTCTGTTTGGAAAATGTAACTAAGTATAAAAAAATAATGACAAAAATAAATGATATCTATTACTTCAGAACAGTAAAAATACCCTGGCTATAGCATATCAGGAAACTTTAACAGAAAGATGATCTGGGAATTTAGAAAGGAAGAAAAATATTATTAAATTGCTTACTCTTCACAGGGGTAGGCAGTTAATATATGTTATCTTATTCTTGGTGTACAAAAAAATACAAACTTATTTTTGAAAACTTATTGACAAGGAGATATATATATATAACTTTCAATTTTTTAAAGAAAACAGAAGTAAACTGTAATATTAACAAAAAGTAAAAAAAAAAAATGAAAGGAGAATGAAAATAAATATAGACTAACAAGACAAAGATCATTGAAATAAGAAGAAATGTGGGGGTAAATTTTGTGCTGCAGTGCTGTGAAGGTCCCAGCTATTGCTTTTGATAGAAGGGTGATCTCTTCTCACAGTATTGGAAAATGTCTCCAAGTCACCCCCACATAGAGGTGGAGAGACAAGAAAGTCGGGTGAGGTGCCCGTGGTTCCCTTGGGCTCTGGGTCCAGCAAGACAGATGTAATCCTGGAGGAAACTGATGGGGATGGAGATAGGGATTTGAAAGAAGATGGGACAGAGGATGGCAAGCACAAGTCAGAACACCTCAGATTTAACAGCAGTTGAAAGGGAAGACTCATCATTTCTTACTCCTGCAGCAAAAAAATGAAACAAAACAAAACAAAACAAAAACCCTGAAAATAGATCACAAGGAAAAGAAAGAGAAGCAGCAGAAAGTTGATGAATATGAGATTCAGAGGATGCAAATCCTGGTTTCTTCTTTTTCTGAGGAGCAGCTGAACCATTATGAAATGCATTACCAGTCAGCTTTCCCTCAGGAGCCATGAAAAGATTGATCCAATACATCCCTGACACCTCCATGTCTCAGAATGTTCTTGTTGCTACATCTGGTATTTCCAAGGTTTTCATTGAGGAGGTAGTAGACAAGGCCCTGGATGTGTGAGAAGTGGGGAGAAATGCCACCACTACAGCCCATGAATCTGAGGGAGGCTGTTCCAAGGTTAAAATCAAAGGGGCAGACTCCCAACTCAAAGCACAAAAAAATCATCTTCTTTTAGGCCAAAGACTAGAAAGGACTGTTACTGAAGGAAGAAGTACTTGTTCTAGATTTCCTATCTCATGAGACTTTCTACACTAGTGCTTCAGTAGCTCAGTCCACCCAGGATTTATATGTCTGGTTTCCAGAGGTCAGCCCCACTGTAGCTTGCCAATCTGTTAACCCTCCAGTGTCCAGTTCTGAGATCTGGAGATGCCACTTCCTTCTCCATTTAAGCAAAGGAGGAAAGGTGGGGCAGACCTCCTAGTAGGTTAGGACTTCCTTTACATGGAGCAGGAAGCCTGGCTGGTGGGGCTCTTGGGCCAGTTGAGCAGGAGGAGGTGAAAAAGGGATCTTGGGATTTGGAATCAGGGGTTCCCTATGGCTATAGGTGATAGGCTTTAACAGAGTGCTTTTCATTCACAGTTATGAACTGGCCTCTGAACATCCATAAGCATTTTAAGAAGTTAGAATGTTGGTGTTTGGATAGCTTTTGGTGATGGGAAAGTTTTAAATAAACCCTGGATCATTGAGTCACATGTGAGCAATTATGCTCTCTGCCAAAATGAGTCCTAACTCAACAAGCTGCAATAATTATATAGTGCCAAACTCCATTTTGATGGTTGAAACAAATGATATAATTGGAGTATTGGTTTCTGATGTAGCTGAGACCCCAGGCTCTTCTTACTTTGACTAATAGATGAAAGACACTTATGCAAGGCATCAACAGTTCTTTTGAGACACCAGACTTTTCTTTACCAAAACCCTGTTTTGGAAGGAAAAATGTAATGGTCAGTCAGAATTATAAAAGCAGACACTGTACTGTCCATCTTTGCATATCCTGGGCCCGCAGTGGGTAAGGCCCAGCCCATAATATTGACAAAATGAAGCAGACAGCCTTACCTGTTAAATGTTTTCTGTAGCTCTCCCACTTTGTTGGAATAAATGAAGCTAAACCCAACTTGATTTTTAAGGTTTACTGTTTAAATTTAGATTCTACCCCTTTGGTGTACAGTTAGGCCTTTTGAGGATGAGCCCACCCTAGGGCAGGTTCGTTGCTCCCATTCATGGATGAGACTGTGGAGGTGCAGCAGGTCAGGTTGTCAGGCCTGACCCAGTTTCCAGCTACCAGGTGACACTGGCATGGCCTTCCAAAAGACTTGGTTTCTTCATTGCCTTAGGGAGTTTATGGAATGAGAAGGTCAAAGTTAAGAGCTTCAGCAGAAGGCACGTGGGGAAGGAGTTGAAAATGTTGCAGTACAAGAAGGTGATTTTCATTTCATTTCTTTAGCAATTGCCTGCTGTGTGCTGGGCCCAGGAGCACTGCAAACATGGATGAGTGAGGCCTGGTCCTTGCTGAAGAAACTGCTGCCCAGAGCTGGGCTGCCTAGTTGGGTACCCACAAGCCACATGTAGCTATTTAAATTGAAATCAATTAAAATAAAAAATTTAGTTTCTTAGTCATGCAATTAAAATAAAATTTTAAATCAATTTAAAAAACACAGTTGAGACATATTGTATGTGCTCTTCTTATAGTTATGTAATTCACAATTGGTTTTCCTATTTAATTTAAATTATTTAATATGGTGGGACATAAATAAATAAGGGTGGAGTAAGAAATACATTTTTACATCTTTGAGGTTATTAATGGTAGAAAAAAATGAAATAATGTTTCAGTAAAAATGTATCTGAAACTATTGTGTCGGGTCAATTTTCTTGAATGATAGTTCCCCAAACAAAGATCTCCATTCTACAAAGCTGTTAGTCCATCAGTGTTGTTTTCTTTACATTGTAAACTAATCATACCTTTCCCCAGCTTTCTGTGTAATCTAATCCTGCACACCCCCACCTTTCTGTATGATTAAATCTGTGATTCCCACATCTATTGGAAGACAGTAGCCAACCATAGAAGTGGGTGTGGTCTTAGATCAGTCTAATCATATGAAAAGCCCAGTGGTCCAGGAAAGTCTCCTGAGAACACTGACTGACAGTTTGTGGCTGCCTGGGCTTTGGAGAGCTGAGGGTTACTGCTGCCCTCTGTAAGAACCTACATTCTGCTGCAGTTTCAATGGAACTTCCCCCACCTAATGACTTACCAGATGTGACACTATTCATAGCAGACTTTAGTGAGTATGGAATTTAGAGTAAAGAACTTTCTGCCTACTTTCACTTATCAAAATATTTTGGCATAGAAAGATTGGGAGGTGAGGAATTTTCCTGTTTGTTTTTTGTTTATTCTTATTAATATTGAAATAATGAAAATGCTCTAATAATGATGGAAGTGATGAATGCACAACCATGTGATTATAGCAAATACTATTGATTGTACACCTAGGAGGAATTGTATGCTTTATTAATATGTATCAATAAAATTGATGTAAAAAAATAAAAATAATACTTTGAAATGACTTGTCAGCCCACCTGGGCCTTGTCCAAGAGAGCTTGTAGGTTTTCTAATTACTTTCAATGATACAAATTTTTAAAATACTTTTAACTGGAGCATTTGTAATGTATTGGTTTGCACAGTAAGTTCTTTGATTATTGTTTACTTTGTTATCAAATTATTCCTAGATTCCTTAACCCTTAATATAAACCTCCCCAATTATTTTGCAATGATAAAACCCAGAAGATACCAAAATGTATTCAAATAATATATGCACTTAATATTTTATGCACAGCAACATAAAAATTAAATATGTTGAATTAATGGAAAACTTTTGTTGTAAAGGACTTCTCTCCTATCACTTTAAAATCTTCAGTTCCAGACATCAGAGATTCGACTAAAATGTAATTTTTCCCAAGAGATGGTATAGTAATTATGGAGAAATGTCAGAAAGAAAGACAAATCACCTATGATACCATTAAATGCAGATCTCAATTACCTCAAAGGTAGAGATTAAGCTCAGGATGTAAGCTTTTTTTTACTTAATTATTTTTATTTTTAAAGAAGCTTTAGATTACATAAATGTTACATAAAAATATAAGGGATTCCCATATGCCCCACACCCTCCCTCTCCCACACTTTCCCACATTAACAACATCCTTCATTAGTGTGGTACATTTGTTATAATTGAACCCATATTGAAACCTTGCTATTAACCATGGACTACAGTTTACATTATAGTTTACACTCTGTCCTGCACAATTTTAAAAGTTATGACAAAATATACAATGGCCTGTATCCATCACCGCAATGTCATGCAGGACAAATCCAATGTTGTGAAAATGCCCCCATATTACACCTACTTTTCCCACTCCCACCCCTCAGAACCTCTGGTGGCCACTGCCTTTACATCAATGATAACAGTTCTTTCGTTGCAAGAATGTTATTATTCTTAAATCTATAGTAGAATAATAATGTCTAGCTTTAGTCCATTGTTCATTCCCCAACCTTGAGGATTTGGGGATGGTGATGCCCAGTCTGCTTCTCACTGAGATAGGGTTTAGATCCCATGGGGGCAGATGGATGGAAATATCTTGCTTGCAGTTGTAAACATTCTCTGTTCCTTGAGGTGGGCATTGTCCATCATCATCTTGACTTGTTTGTTTTAAAGGACAATTAATAAATAGTTGCTGATTATCAATGTTGCTTGAGTTTCAAAATATGAAGGAGATCAGGTGGTCTAATTTGAATGAGGAAAAAATTGATATACTGATCTAGAAACAGATAGTTTAAGCATTTATTTCTTGAAAGGAAGAGCTTTGCTCTTAAAACTAGGAGCATAAATTCACCTCTTTAAAGTTTCAAGATTTGATGGTTGATTCCAAAATCTGATTAACTTACACAAGTTTACTTTAAACCACATTTTTAATTGCTTCCAGAAAATTGGTTCTATATGTTGCAAGGCAGAGCCAATAGAGATGGCTTCAGTAGAGAGGATAAATGTGCTAGAGTTTATGTAACTATATTTCATATTCATAGTAGTTGTGTTTTATTGACAGATTACTTTGAATGACCTCCCTGTGGGTAGATCGGTGGATGAGACACTACGTTTGGCTCAGGCATTCCAGTACACTGACAAACATGGAGAAGTTTGCCCTGCTGGTTGGAAACCTGGTAGTGAAACAATAATACCAGATCCAGCTGGAAAACTGAAGTATTTTGATAAACTAAATTGAAAAATACTTCCTCAGGTTATGATGCTTGAAAGCTATTAACAATAAAGTTCAGTGTTTTATTACCAAAAAAAAAAAAATTTTTTTTTGTATATTTAATAATTGAATATATAGACAATTAAAAACTAAAAGTAAACACAGATGAATAAATTCATACATTTCTCAATTAAATGTACTGGATACATATACATTTTTTTAAATCAAACAATATGTTATGCAATATATTTGGTTCATACTAATGTAATCATACAGTATTTGTCCTTTTGTGTCTGGCTGGGTTCACTCAACATAATGTTCTCCAGGTTCATCCATGTTGTCAAATGCTTTACGACTTCATTTCTTCTTATAGCTGCATAATATTCCATCATGTGAATGGACCACAGTTTGTTTATCCATTTGTCTGTTGATGGACACCTGGGTTGTTGCCAACTTTTGGCAATCATGAATAATGTTGCTATGAATATTGGTGTGTAGATGTCTGTGTTACTGCTCACAGTTCTGGGTATATACTCAGTAGTGGTATGGCTGGGTCATGTGGCAAGTCTATATTCAACTTCTTTAGGAACTGCCAAAGAGTCCGCCACATTGGCTTACCATTCTGCATTCCCACCAACAGTGAATAAGTGTTCCTACCTCTCCACATCCTCTCCAACATTTGTAGTTCTCTGTCTTTTTAATCATGACCGTTCTGATAGGTATGAAATGATATCTCATTATAGTTTTGATTAACATTTCCCTAATCATTAGTGATATTAAGGATTTATTCATGGGTTTTCTTTGTGCAATTTGTATTTCTTCTTTGGACAAATGTCTATTCAAGTCTTTTGCCCATTTTTTAATTGGTTCATTTATCTTTTTTAATGTTGAGTTGTAACAACTCTTTATATATCCTGAATATTAAATGCTTAATGGATATGTGATTTCCAAATATTTTTTCCTGTTGAGTTGGCTGCCTTTTCACTCTTTTGACAAAGTCCTGTGAGATGCAAAAGTGTTTAATTTTGAGGAGGTTCCATTCATTTATTTTTCCTTTTGTTGCACATGCTTTGGGTGTAAGGTGTAAGAAACCACGACCTACTACAAGGTCTTGAAGATGTTTCCCTACATTTTCTTCTAGTCGTTTTATGGTCCTGGCTTTTATATTTAGATCTTTGGTGCATTTTGAGTTGATTCTTGTATAGGGGGTGAGATAGGGGTCCTCTTTCATTCTTTTGGTTATAAATATCCAGTTCTACCAACACCATTTGTTGAAGAGACTCTTTTGTCCCATTAATATGAACTTGGTAGGTTTGTCAAAAATCAGTTGACTGGGGAAGTGGTGGTGGCTCAATTGGTCGGGCTCCCATTTACCATATGGGAGGCTCTGGGTTTGATCCCCGGGATCAAAGGAGCACCCGTGTGCAGGGCCCATGTGGTGTGGAGAGCTCAGGGTCTGTGCAACACAGAGAGCTGGTGCAACAAAGGGAGAGAAGGAGACACAGAAAAACGCACAGCAAATGGACACAGCAGGCACAAGCTGCAAGGGTGGAGATAAATAAATAAATAAAATGAATAAATTATTTTAAAAATCAGTTGACTTCTGATTTTCCAAATAAATTTGGTAATTGCCTTCCCTAATTCTGTAAAGTAAGCTGTTAGGATTTTGATTGGTATTGCACTGAATCTATAAATCAGTTTAGGTAAGACTGACATCCTCAGGATATTTATTCTTCCAATCCATGAACATGGAATGTCTTTCCATTTGTTTAGGTCTTTTTAAAAAATTTTGGCATTGTTTTGTAGTTTTCTGCATATAGGTCCTGTACTTCTTTGGTTAAATTAATTCCTAGGTATTTGAGGTTTTTTTTTTTTTTTTGCTATTGAAAATGAAAATTTCCCTCTGATTTCCATCTCAGATTGTTCAATACTAGGTACAGAAACATTACTGATTTTTGCATGTTGATCTTGTATCCTACCACTTTGCTGAACTCATTCTTAGCTCAAGTATCTTTGTCATGGATACTTCAGGATTTTTGAAGTACAGGATGTCACCCTCAGAGGCATCCCTGTGTCTCTGGGAGGAATGTCTTGCTCTCCTGACTGGTTCCTGATGTGAAAGGACCAAAGATATGATCCCTGTCTGAAGGCATAGAGGCAGGCATCTAGTGTGGGCTGTGATGTTAAGAGGGAACAAGAGAGTGCCCAGGGGAGGGCCTCCATCACGTCACAGGTGGGAGTTTAGGGAGAGGTTTGAGGCTGGAGGACCTAGGTGTGGCCTCCGGGATCACCAGATGCAGAGGAAAGTGCAGTGAGGGTGCGCCCAGGCATCACCGGATGGAGACTGTGGTGAGGGTGCCCAGGGATCACCGGGTGCAGTGGAGACTGCAGTGAGGGTGCCCAGGGATTGCTGGATGCAGCAGAGACTGTGGTGGGGGTGTCTGGGGGTCACTGAACACAGTGGAGACTTTGGTGAGGGTTCCCAGGGATCACCCAGTGGAGACTGTGGTGAGGGTGCCTGGGGATCACCCAGCAGAGACTGTGGTGAGGGTGCCTGGGGATCACCAGGTGCAAAGAAGACTGAGGTGAGGGTGCCCAGGGATCGCAGGGCACAGCAGAGACTGCAGTGAGGGTGCCCCGGGGTTGCCAGGTGCAGTAGAGACTGCAGTAAGCATGCCTGGGGATCGCCAGGTGCAGTGGTGAGGGCAGGGCAGGGACTGAGGTGAGGGGAAGAGTGTTGGAGAGGGCACAACTGGCTGGCACTGGAGGCCCCTTCAGCCTGGTTCCTGCAGCTTGTGCTCAGACCCCAGGACCACTGGCCCATGTTGCCAGTCACGTCCTTTGGTTTGAGCCTCCAAGTGGAATTCAGCTGAAATGAGGCGGTGCCTTGGAGCATGCTTGACAAGAGTGCCACATTTTGTTTGAGCAGCAGACTGGCTACTCATGCTGCTGAGTAGGCCCCAAAGGTGTCTGTCACCAAGAGCATGCCTGTGCCTTGGAGTCATGGTGCCTGGATGTGAACTTTGCATGCTGGTTCCTGTTTCTGCAAAAGGGGGTGGTGCCTCTGGAGGCTGTGAGTCAAGCCAGTGGTCTAGACCAGGGCTTCACCAGATGGGAACTCAGGGCTTGTCTGTTGGGCTGTGGCCCAGAATGGCTAGAGCAGAAGAGTGTCACTGATAATCCCACTTTCCTGTGTATAACACACGACTTTGCATTCCTTTGACAAATCATCCTGTCTTCAATGCATGTCACAGGTCATCCTCAGGTTAGAGGTGGAAGAAGGCTATGTCCCTTAGAGAGCATGTCGCTCGCCAGGGCCACCTCACTGATTTTCCCACTGTGGACTTGGCTCCAGGCTTTGTGATTTCAGATTTTCAAGTTTCCCCATACCTCTGGGTCTCCCTGGAGACACAGAATGGATGTATTGGGGGTGGGCTGCCAGGAGGAAGGACGCAGACTCATCCTTGCCCCTGACTCAGGGAAGTGAACTTCCTGACTGTGAGGGACAGGAACTTCATCTATGCAGCTGGGAAAGGTGTTTGCCAGGCACATCAGTCATGGGCTTCTGCTTTTGAGGACCAGGAGAGGCCTCTCACCTCTCCCTGTGTCACTGAGCAGACTTCCACCCTGGACCAGAATGCCACCCTCCAGTCTTACTGCTCTGTGAGCCTTTGGAGGTGGACTGGTGGGCTTAGCCCCTTGCATTCAGCATGGGCCACCACCTACTAGCTTTCAACCTCGGACCACTTGGCCTCAGTTTTCCCTCTGTACATAGGGACTGTGTCTTTCAGACCTCATAGGATGGCTGTGAGGATTTGCCCTGACCCAAGTCCTGCCCCTCCACTTACCTGGGGCCTCTGAGACAAAGTGCCAATGAACAGCAACTGCCCTGGAGTCTCCCGTCTCAGTGGGGACACAGTGAAACACCCAGGTTGATGAGTTTCTTTATAACAAAATCCCACCACAGCCCAGCAAGTTGGGGCTCCTTGGGGCTCCTCATAAGGAGACCTCCCCCAAGAAGTGGAAGGAAGAGACTGCCTTTCTTCTGCCTATGTGGTTGTGGTGTCCCCAGCACATGGCAAAATGGACACAGGGTGGATGGGCAGCCCTGAATGTCACCAGCTGGAGGAGGTGTGGCTTGCCAGGTGGTTTGGGGCCTCACTCTGCTCTGTCCTGGTTCTTGCCTGCTCTCTCTGGTCTCCACCATTCTTACTTCATTTCTTTTAGGTAGACTGGAGCCAGCTTCCTTCCTCGGAGCTTTGTCTCTGTATGAGCCTGAGGTCATCTGTGGGTGCTCTGTGGTGTGAACAAGGGGTCAGGAATGGGGAGGAGGAAGAAGGGAGGGTCACAGCTCCTCAAGGCTGCCTGTCCTAAGCTGGAGCAGTGTCTCCTCTTCTGGACTCAGCTGAGCATGAAATTGCTTTTCTACATCCACTGAAGAAGCAGTAATGGACCTCTTTAACTGGAGGACACCCTTCAGGTGACATGCAGGTGACCATCTCAGCAGTCAGCAGAGCAGCCCTTAGACATGGGAAGCACTCGGCCATTGGCTCTGCTCATCCAGGATGATGAGTGAGGATACCAGATGACTCTGCAATGCCAGGCCTGGCTGCCCAAGAACTTGAGATTTTTTCTCACATGCCCATTGTGTCTGGAGTGCATTCTGGTTGCTGGTGTGGTCTTTAGCCATATCCTGGGAGAACTGGTGAAACTGACTGTTTGCAGGAGAGGAGATTGGGAGTGGGGAGGCAGCGGCAGATTCCAGAAGGCCATCGTGTCTGAGGGTCAGACCCATCTGGCACAGCCCTGGAGAATCTTTGGAGGGGGCACCTCTGGGTCCTCTCCAGGCACAGGGTGAGGTGACCCTGCCATGAAAGGCAGCAGAGGTGGACACATCACCTGGGGAAAGGATCTTGGAGCCATGAGCCTGCTTCTATGAAGGTTGTGGTTTTGGAAGTGTGTCTGCTTGTCACCTTGCTCTATTGTGGAAGGGGAAGAAAGAAACCTAAATTGTCTGGAAAAGAGAAGCTGACTTCCTTTTCCTCAAGTGCTCTCTGGGTCTGGACCACTGCTGGCTGCTAAGCCATGGACATTCAGGAGCCCCAACTCTAGGTCTGGTGCTCTGTGCAGTGAGAAGTGGGCAGGGCTCACATACCACGTGGTGGAATGACCATGGCTGGTAGGCCAGTGATCACACGTGGGGTCCCCATGAGAATGGCTCAGAATGCCTTGGGGGCAGCAGGGAAGCCCTTTGTGACCCCAGCCAGCCATCACAGGCCTCACAGCTCCCCTTGTTCAGATTTGCTGTCCGAACAGGGTTTTTATTACTTGCTGTGACATGGGAGAGGCTGGGCAGAGTCTCTGCTCCTTGCACTGGTGCTCTTCTGAGAAGAGAGATGATTTCCTCCTTGGGGTCTGCAGCCTTTAGGGAGAGGGTTCAGAACTGCTGGGCCAGAGCACTCACAGGGTGCACCAGTAAAGTGGTGGAGCTGGCAGCTGCCCTCTTGGAACTCCACATTTGTGTAAAGTTGGTAGGGAATGAGGTCGGGAAATGCAGGTCATACCTATTGTGGAAGACCCAGCTGTTTACACTTTATCCTGAAAGCCATGGGGCACCTCTACCATTTATGAGTGCAGACTTGTAATTGGGTGGGAAACTAGTGCCAGGAAAAAAGACCATAATAAAATAGCAAAGAGGGCCTTGACTTTGCCTGGTGGGGAATAAAAGACAGGGAAGAAGCCTGAGACACTCACTCTGTAGGAAGGTGGGGGCTGGCTGGATGCCAAGGGCTGTCCATCCAACTGAGCATGAACACCTGTTGGAGTCCCTTCCCTGCTGGGGTTGGGAGGTGGGTGATGGCCTGCCCCTGCCCTCAGAGGCTTACATAGGGTACCCCCTGAGAGAAGGAAGGCTGTGAAGGTGCTCCAGGAGTGCATCTAGGAAGGATGTCTGAGCAAGGACTGGATGGGGACATGGGAAGGGCAGACCAGGCCCTGAGGCAGGGTATAGGGGTGCTGAGTGGAGGGGTGGAGGGCCAGAGGTGAGATGAGCTTGGCCCAGGTGCTGGTGGTCTGGGAAAAGCTGGCATAGGCACAACAACCTGGCATGTGCCTGGACACTGCATTTGGCCTTGTTTGCTGGACTAGGCAATGCAGTGAGTTCTCAAGGGGCATTTCTGTGACCTATCTGCTGGTGCTGGCTCTGAGGAGAGGGGGGCAGACACAGAGCTGGGCTTGACCTCACGTACCCCCCCCTCAAATGCTGAGCTTCAGTAAAACAGCATATGTACTAGATGAAAGAAAAAGATACCCAAGGAGCAGCTCCCATGAGAAGTTGGCTCTGCTCCCAGGTTGAGGCAGTAGTGGGTGGGTGGAAGTTACAGGGACAATCTCAGCCTGAGAAGGAGCTTCCTGCAATTAGACTACAGATCTCTGTGGGTGGCTAGTAACATGCATTTTCTGTGTTCTAAGGATTTCCCAGCTGGGGCATTGGATGCCTTTCCAGAAAGACCCAGAACCATTAAGCCACTTTCCTTGAAACATACAAATGCATTACTCTAACAGCTGCTATGTCCTGGTTTTTGAAACCTTCCTTGTTTCACACATTGCTCAGATGTTTCCAGATCCTGACTCTGGGCTGGTTTCAGGGGCAAAGACAGGTGGGCATCTCACCACTGTGACAAAACTGGCTTTGGGGTTGGGGTGGGCTGGTGGTCACAGGCAGGAAGGGGGCCTTGGGGGTTTGGCACTTGGGGAGATGACATGGGTGTGAAAGCGGCATCTGGCTTGTACCTTCCAGAAACTCTGATTTGAGGGTTGGGGGGAGGTGTCAAGTCAGGTGGGTGGTAGGCAGCCTGGTGCTCCATGTCCAGGGGTGGCTGCTGGAGAGTCGGGGCACACCCTGGCCAAGTCTCTGCCTGGCCCTGCTGCCCTAAAGCCCTCCCTGTAGTTCCTCACATCAGGGGCCCAGGGCCCATCTCCTTTGTACTAATCCCTGTCCACTTTGTTGGTGGCCCCTTGTGCTAGGTGCTTTGTGATGTTTGAATGGAAGGAGGAAGGGGAAGCCACCATACCCAATCCTTGTCATGGCAACAGCAGTGCACTTGGTGTGTTGTCTTGTCAGAATTGAAAAGGCAGGCTGGCCTGGTTTGTTACCCAGCTGGGCAAGCGGGGTCCAATCCTTAAAGCAGCCCTCCTGTGGCTCAGAAACCAGTAGGCAGGCCAGTGAGAAGGCCTGGACCCAGGACGTGGAGACCATCCTCCTGCCTGGCACAGCCTGTCATCCACAGGGGGCTGCCACTGGGCTCAGCCCCCATTCTGTGGGGCTGGGGATGCAGAACTGCCTCATGGAGTGGTAAGAAGTATCTCTGGTGGAGGTGGGGGTAGGGAGAAAAGCCATCCCCTGTCTGCAGAGTGTCCTCATCTGGCCCTGGTTGACCCTGTTCAGGAGCCCCTGCTCCTCCTGGCTGTCATGGATCACCACTTCATTTTCTGATGCAGAGCAGGGCAGGAGCCACCTGGCACATACCTGAGTCACAGATACTGGCACAGCTCATCAGGAAGGAGTTTCAAGGCAGTCTGTGAAATTGATTGTGCTCCTGCTCTTAATTGATACCAGGGGCTGCTGTTAGTGCTTGAGGTTAGGTTTTTAAGTTTCTTTTCAACCTGAGATGCAAATTGAAGAGTAGGTGTTGAGATGACATAAATCTGGAATTTTGCTTAAACAGTGAGAAGGCCTGAAGGTGGGAGGGAGCAGTGAGGAGGGCTGGGAGGCCAGAGCACAGTGAGTGGTGGGCTGTGTCTGTGTGTCTTTCGGGGCCCAGGGAGGGCTATGCTGCACTCTGTGCAGAAGAAGTCCCCAGAGGATTTTCAGCAGAGGATGGAAGGATTGGCATGCATGTTGGGAGTGGGGGTGACAGCAGGGGCTCTGGTTCTGAAGCTTCTCTTCTGTGTTATGGGGGCAGCAAGGGCCAGGCAAGGATGGCAAGGGCCAGGAATATCCACGAGGCCTCATGGCTGGTCCAAGCAAAGGAGTCGAAGGGCAACTCCAGGTGTGACATGAGCAGTTGAACAGTTGATCTGCCATGAGCTATGGCAGGCAAGGAAGTGGAGGGTGAAGCCAGGTTTGCCTTGATGCTTCCTGCACCCCCAGTGGGAGCCCTACATGCAGGGGGCTGCTGGGAAGGTATCTCCTCGTGAGTCTCATCTCATGTGGCTTCACGTTTGCCTTTGCTGTCCTTGTCAAAATTGGTTGAGTGTGAGGGTCTCCAACTTCAGCCTTGTGCCCACTGTTTTCATTTACTGTAGCTTGAAGGTGAGTCTTGAAACACACAGGCTGAGTCCTCCAGAGAGCTCCTCCTTTTCAGTGTTGTTCTCCTTATTTTAGGTTCTCTGCGATTCCATAGAAATTGTAGAACTGGCTTGTCTATTTCTACTGGACAGCCTGCTGGGAAGTTCTAACTGGGATTGTCTCAGATCTGTAGATCAGTCTGTGGAGAGCTGATGTCTCCCAATTTGTGGACAAAGTATCCACTTAGATTTTCTTTAATTTTGGTTAGCACGGTTTTGTTGCAGTTTCAGTTTCTAGGTCTTGTACACTTTTAAAAATCATGTTTATCTTTGTGCACTACATATTTCTTAGGAAATATAAATGGAATTTTTAAAAAGCTTTGGTTCCTAGTTCTTGCCTTGCATAAAGAAATACAGGTGGTTCTGTATATTGGCTTTGACCCTGCAGGTTCCAAGCAGCGACCTTGGAAAACACAAGGGCCTGTTTCTAAGCAGCAGAGAGAGGCCTCTGGGGAGCCCAGCAGGGTCAAGGGCATTGGCTGGGCCTCCCTACCTGAATGAGGCCCTGACAGCAGCTGCAGAGGGGCCTCCCAGGTCCACCCAGTCCTCACCCAGGAGGCATGGCATTCCCCCTCTGTGCTCTACAGTCTTTTTTTAAAGGAGGTACCGGGGATTGAATGCAGAACCTTGTATGTGGGGAGCAGGCACTCAACCACTTCTACTTCCACTACCCCCACAGTTTTTCTTACAAAGTTGGTTGACACTATTATCCATTTCCTTATTTTGCAAGTTCCTTCATGAGAATGAGCTGCGAGTCATTGAAAGAATCTGTTAGACCCCTGAACTATACTCGCACACCATACAGTCAGGCAGTATCTCACCTGCATCCTCTCTGGAGAAATTAAGAGGAGATCCTAGATTCAGAGATACTAGGCACCGAGGAAGGACATCTGATGATTAGTTCCAGCCCTTTAAATCCTACTGTAAGTTGCTTAAACCTCTGTGTTGAGTGCCTTTTATTCTGCATTGTGTTATAGTTACTAAAAAAAATTGATTACCACTAAATAGATTATTATGAGTCCCTTAAAGGCAAGGTCAATATTATTAAAATCTACCTCCATAGTATATACCATAATGTCTTGCAAAGAGAAGATTCACAGTAAGGAGCAAGTTAAATTTCCATTAGACATTTAAAAATAAGAACTAAAACTGACTACAGTGGGACAGAAATTCCTTCCTTTTTCTTCAAAATTTGCAATATTCTTTTTGTTCCAACATTTGATGAGATTTAAGTTCTTCATGCTTTTTCCTTGGTATTGCATGCATTATTAAAAATTGGCATAAATCACAGAGGCAGACATTTATTTGCATTTATAGAAATATTTCAATTCAAGGGATCTTTATTTAAAAATAATTTAAATGTCCTCCCGTGGAATGAAAGTTCATCATCACTTACTTTTGCCTTTCCCAAATAACCTCAACATCATTTTAACCAGTTGTTTAGGCCTGGCCACACATATATAAAAATATGTATATATTTATATGCATATTAATATATTAGTCTTTTCAATCGATTCATTTTTTAAAAGTTTCTCCCTCTAGATGGGTTGGTAGTTTGACATCACTTAAGCCCCTAGATAGGTACTCTGCCCAACATACATTCAAATATTTTAAAATCCCCTTAGACATTGTAGTGTAAGTCCTCAAAATTAACCTAATGTTCTACCTTGACATCTAGTGAAATTGGGAGAGCCTCGAATGGCCTAACCCCAAGTTCCCCAACCTACTCTACTCTCATGAATAAGATGCCCAAGCCAAATAACTCTTATCAAACTTCCAGGTCCAGTTTCTTCTAATTCCTGAATAATGGGTTTCAGTTCCCTGTTAGCCCTTGGAATTATACAAGCAAGCCAAGCATACCCTCCCTCAGGAACCAGAGGACACCCTGCCCTCCTGATACTACAAAGCCTGCTTTCCGTAGTCCCTGGGTAAAACCCCTGTGTTGCCATGAATGGCCTGTTGTGTCCTCCTCCCTCAGCCTGTGAGCATAAGTGACAAATAGACTGCTGTAGTCTCATGTGTCCAGGGTCAGATGTCATGTGTTAGGCCATCCCCATAACACTAGGGCAGAAACTCCTCCCACAACAAGGTGAAGAGGAGGTGAGTAAAACAGGCATTGATCTTATTAATAAATAAGAACATTCCTGGTCTATGGATTGAATGTAAATTGGCAAGTAGCTTATCTTTAATGCCAAGTTTTCCATTCCCCTAAAAGTACAAGCTTACAACTTTTGATGACAGTTAATAGCAGCCAATTTAGAACAAATCCTTTATTTTGCTTCTTTGAAAATCATATACAACTTAGGAGTTTTCTCATTTTAAAAGTAACCACAAAAGGAGTGGAATGAAACATTTGATCTCTTCTAACTCTTTTAACAAAGATTTTGACTGGTAGGAAGATAAGACAGTAATGCTTGCCTCAGAGAACCATGTGATTGCAGAGCATTACTTTTAGTAAATGTAATTTACTTTTTCCAGACCTAAAATTCCATTTTCTTCCAAATGCTTATTGAATAGTATCATTGTTTTACTTATAATGAGCACTAATTGAATATCCTCATTATTTTACAAATGACTTACAACCTATCTTATTATGACTTTTAGCTTTATAAGTCACTGTTTTCTTGTTTTTATATTCAGCTTACACTTTTGTTTGTAACATACATATTTAGCCAAAAGATAAAAGTTGAAATACATAATCATAAGATATATTTAAACTGTTGATTACTGTTTTTCTTGAAATAATCATTAAATGTGCCATTTTCATAAAGAAAGATTAAAGGGAACCATAGGTTTTTACAATGAAAAAGTGTATTTCATAGCTAGATATCTGGTATACACCTGAAGAAGTTTCATGATTTTCATGATAATGTAACAAGTGTACTTCTCCATGTAAACTAGTTTAGCAAAAATATAAACCAAACTATTTGTATCTAAGGGTATGAATGCTATTTAATGATAACATGACTGACTAAACTCTAGTTGTTCATGGCTGACCTATTTCTCCTTCACAGTGTTCTACCATGATGTAGAGTATAGATATCTGAAGAGATAAATTCAGAATTGTTCTGGTTTCATGGATTTTTTTTTTCCCTTAAAATTTTTACTTTCATGTAATATAATACAGAAACCCAGGGAACTACAACATACTCCCCCAGATACTGCAGTAGTATGCACTGGTGTATTTTTCAATCCTGAAGCTAATGTTCTGCATCAACCCTAGACTTTTTGAGATTTCAGTTTGGTAAGGCATAACTCATGGTTAGAATTCTAGGTGGACTCTCAGGTAACACAGAAGATTAAACTTTGATGGGGTTCTTTTATTCTAACAAACAGCTTTGGGTAGCTCTTCTCATTTGTTAAATATGTATGCTATTTCATTTCTCTCTATTCACTATACATAGGCAGGGCCTGATACTATAAATGTGTCCTTCATTGAGGAAAGACTAAGTTAGTAAATATATTTTTCTAAAATGCAAGTATAGAGAATGTCCAAGAAAATGGCAGACTAGTAAGACACAGGAATATCTTCTCCTCCAGAAAAATAGCTAGAGGACAGGCTGAAACAGCCCTGAAAAATATAGTCTAGGGTTTAGGACAGCAGGTGAAAGCTGGACACCACCCAGAGGAGAGAGAGAGAAATTAGGGAAATTCTGATGAAAGAACCATGAGTTGAAACCATCAGCTGCTCCTGCAGGGACTATCTGTCACACTATAGACACTTTAGAATTCTCAGGCCTCTGAGCCAGCAACTAAAGACAAAAGGGGCTCCAGGGATCTACCACCCCAGGAAAGGGGAGATAGAGGGAAACAGCCTAAGGCAGACTCAGCTTCTGACCCACAAATTTGGTCTGCTGTGTCCCAGGAGCCCTTCCAGGTCAGATGAGACCACACAATGGATGCCCTGGGAGCTGGCAAAGGACTGGAGAAATCCTATCCTGGCAATCACCCTCTCTTCTAGCTGGGACTAATTATTGAGGATGACCCAGGAAAGGGGAAAGAGAGGGACACAGCCTAAGGTTGACTCAGCTTTTGACTCACATATTTTGTCTGCTGTGTCCCCAGAGCCCTTCCAGGTCCAGGCGGAGCTGTGCCATTGTTTGCCTTGGAGCCTGCAAGGGAGTAAATATATACAACCCTCCCAATCTCCTCTTCTACTAACAGGGACTGATTGATGAAGACTCAGAGGGGAATGGAAATATTTCCTAGCCAGGAAAAGGGAGGGGGCTGACAGAGAAGGCTATAGAACTGTCTCAGAGAAAGTTTGAATTACAAGACTCCTAGCCTCAAGATAGGAAGCTCTAGCTCATTGATCTGGTCTGTGTTGCAACAAATACACTCTGACCAGGCACTGAACTGAGAGCTGCCAAAGAGCGCCATCTCCTGGCAGACCAAAGAAGTGCATACAAGGAAATTAAAGAGGGTTTTTCTGACCTTTATAGCCTTCCTGCCCAAGGCCCTAGGAAGTGACTCAACAACCAATTACTGGGTCCAGTTCCCAGTTTTGAGCAACTAGCAGTATAATCCAACAATCCAGGTTGAGCCCCAAATCAAAGAGGAGTGGTAACCCACAGCATCCTGCCACTAAATCTCTACAAAAGAGAAAGAAATGGAGCATCTGAATAAGCTACATCCTACCTAGATGCTTTGATATTAGTAAAAAATTACAAGCCATACTAAGCAAATAGAAGACATGGCCCAAGAAAAGGAATATAGCAAAGCCCCAGAAGGGGTGCAGCATTTGAGAGAACTAATAAGCAAGATGCATACAAGTTTCCAAAATCAAATTAATTAGTTGAAAGACAATATGGTTAAAGCCATAAATGACATTAAGAAGACAGTGAGCGAACACAAAGAAAAATTGGAAATCCTGAACAGAAAAGTAACAGAGCTTATGGGAATAAAAGACACAATAGGTGAGATCAAAAACACATTTACGGCACACAACAGCAGTCTCAAAATGATAGAAGAAAGAATAAGTGAGACCAAAGACAGAACAGCTAAAATTGAAGAAAGAAAAGAACAGAGAGAGAAAAGAATGGAAAAAGTTGAGCAGGGGCTCAGAGAGTTGAACAACAACACAAAATACAACAACATACATGACATGGGAGTTCCAGAAGGATAAGAGAAGGGAAAGGGGGCAGAAAGAGTATTTGAGGAAATAATAGCTGAAATTTTCCCAACTCTCATGAAAGAATGGAAATTACATGTCCAAGAAGCACACCATGCCCAAATCAGAATAAATAGACCTATTCCAAGACACATACTACTCAGCATGTCAAATGTCAAAGATAAAGAGAAAAATCTCAGAGCAGCAAGGGAGAAGCAATCCATCATGTAAAAGGGACATCCAGCAAGACTTATCACAGATTTCTCTTCAGAAACAATGGAGGCAAGAAGACAGTGGTATGATACAATTAGGATACTGAAAGAGAAAAACTGGCAGCCGAGAATTCTTTATCCAGCAAAACTGTCCTTCAATTATGAAGGTGAGTATAAAATATTCACAAACAAACAGGAACTAAGAGAGTTTGCAAAAAAGAATTCACCTTTGTAGGAAATATTGAAGGGAGCCTTAAAACCTGAAAGAAAAAGGCAGGAGAGACAGGCTAGGAAGAGAGTATATAAGAAAGAATAGTAGAAAGTATAACAAAAAGAGTAAAAAGACACACAAAAATAAGATGTCATATGAAAACCAAAGAATAAAATGAAGAAAGTAAACAGTGCATTTACAGTAATATCATTGAATGTGAATGGATTAAACTCCCCAATCAAATGATACAGGCTGATAGAATGGATTAAAAAACATGAGCCATGCATATGCTGCTTACAAGAAACTCACCTTAGACCCAGAGATACAAATCGGCTGAAAGTGAAAGGTTGGAAAAAGATACTCCACGTGAATAGTAACAAGAAAAGAGCAAGGGTAGCCATAGTAATAGCAGACAAAACAGACTTTAAATGCAAAAAAGTTATAAGATATACAAAGGCCATTATATATTAATAAAAGAGACAATCCACCAGGAAGATATAACAGTCATAAATATCTATGCAACTAACCAGGGTCCCCCAAAATACATGAGACAACCTCTGGTAAAACTGAAGGGAGAAATAGACATTTCTACAATAATCACTGGGGATTTTAGCACCCCACTCACATCATTAGATAGAACAACTACACAGAAGATCAACAAGGAAACAGAGACCTTGAACAGTATGATAAAAAAGTTAGATCTAACAGACATATATAGAACACTGCATCCAAACTCAGCAGGTTATACATTCTTCTCAAGTGCCCATGGATCTATCTCCAGGATAGACCTCATGACAGGTCACAATGCAACTCTTAATAAATATAAAAAGATTGAAATTATACAAAGCACCTTCTCAGATAATAATGGAATGAAACTAGAAATCAATAATAGAGAGGGAAAAAGTAAATTCCCAAATGTGTGGAGGGTGAACAACACACTCCTAAAGAATCAGTGGGTCAAAGAAGAAATTGCAAGTGAAATCAGTAAATATATTGAGACTAATGAAAATGAGAACACAATGCATCAAAACTTATGGAATACAGTGAAGGAAGTCTTGAGAGGGAAATTTATAGCCCTAAATGTCTATATTAAAAAAGAAGAGCTAAACTCAAAGATTTAACTGAACAACTAGTGAAACTAGAAGAAGAACAGCAAACCAATCCCAACGCAAGCAGGAAGAAAGAAATAATAAAAATTAGAGCAGAAATAAATGATAATGAGAACAACAACAACAACAAAAACAAAAACAATAGAGAAAATCAACAAAACCAAAAGCTGGTTCTTTGAGAAGACCAATAAAATTGACAAACTCCTAGCCAGAGTAACAAAAAACAAAAAACAAAAAACAAAAAAAAAAAAAAAAAAAGAGAGAGAGAGAGAGAAGATGCAAACAAGTACAATCAGAAATTATTGAGGGAAGTTATAAATGACCCCACGGAAATAAAGAGAATCATAAAAGGATATTATGAGAAACTATATGACAAGAAATTAGACAACCTAGATGAAATGGACAAATTTCAAGAAAGGCACAACCAACCTACCCTGACACTACAAGAAATACAAGAACTTAAACCAATCACATTTAAGGAGATTAAATCCATCATCAAAAGTCTCCCAGCAAAGAAAAGTTCAAGACCAGATAGCTTCACAGGTGAATTCAACCAAGTATTTAGAAAAGAATTAACACCAATCCTGTTTAAACTCTTCCAAAAAATTGAAGAGGAGGTAAAATTACCAAACACTTTTTATGAAGCCAACATCACCCTAATGCCAAAGCCAGATAAAGATACTACAAGAAAAGAAAATTACAGGCCATCTGTCTAATGAACATAAATGCAAAAATTCTCAACAAAATACTTGCAAATCAAATCCAACAGAATATCAAAAGAATTATATATCATGACCAAGTGGGATTTATTCCTGGTATGCAAGACTGGTTCAACATAAGAAAATCAATCAATGTAATACACCACATTAACAAATTAAAGGAAAAAAAAAAAAACATTATCATATCAGTCAATGAAGGAAAAGTATTTGACAAAATCCAGCATCCCTTTTTGATAAAAAGCACTTCAAAAGATAAGAATAGAAGGAAAATTCCTCAATATATGGCATATATGAAAAACCACAACCCAGGTGTCCATCAACAGATGAATGGATAAACAAACTGTGGTCCACTCGCACAATGGAATATTATGCAGCTGTAAGAAGAAATGAAGTCATAAAGCACATGACAACATGGATGAACCTGGAGGACATTATGTTGAGTGAAGCAAGCCAGACACAAAAGGACAAATACTGTATAATTGTATTACTATGAATATATTGTGTAACATATTGTTTGATTCAAAAAAATATTTATATAATTGAGAAATGTATGTATTTATTCATCTGTGTTTACTTTTTAGTTTTTAATTGTTTATATTTTCAATTATTAGGTGTACAAAATAAAGTAAAGAAAGGCAAAGTGTATGTAAATTTTAATTTCAATTTAATAATATAAAATTATATTAAATGAAGAAAACACTGAAATTATGGAGATGGTAAACAGAATGACTTGTTCTTTATAATGTTTTAATGTATAATGTATAATGTTTCAATTAAGAAATATTTAATATCTACAATCATTAAGCACATTTCCAATATTAACTATATATGTATAGAAATGTTACAGATATCCATTTTTGAGGAAACATGGAAATCAATATTGCCTAAATGCTTGTGAAGATATATGTATATTCTATCATTAGCTACCTTTGGTTATCTTTTGGAATTTTTTATGACTTACTAACTTATTTCAGTTTATGAACTCTATTCCTTAAATACATAAGCCATTTTACATTATGAAATAATAATAAAACCCACATGGACGAGAGTTAATTTCTGGATTCTTGTTTTGGGTCTACTGCTTAGTAGCTGAGGGACATGAGCATGCCTACAACCTTTGTTTCCTCATTGAAAGATGAAGACAATGTTTGCCTATCTAACCATGGTTATTTTGACACAGATTTTCTTTGAAAATTGTGTCAGTGCTTGGTAAATTTTAAATGTGCAACATTATTAACATTATTACCTTCTGGTAAACATTGCCATATAGAATCTGAGAAGTGTCATTCCAAGCTGAGGTTCAAAATTAGTAAAAACCTTCTTCATTTAATATATGTATATAATACTACTGTACTTTCTCCCATGTTACAAATTTTACTTTGTCTCAAGTATTTTTTCAGTCAAGTATATTATTTGTTTAGTCTCAATTTAGTATCCCTACTTGGCTACAAAATCATTGAAGGTAGAATTGTTTTTTTGACTCTTCATATCCTCCATAGTGCAATCCCTCCACTATCTCCTAAAAGCCTATTTCAATTTGACGGTTGACTTCAATGTAAATAAGTACTGAGATTTGTATTGACTTATGTGTAGTCAATTATTCCAACAAGAGGTTATAAACTAGAACTTAATACTATAAAAGTTTCAAACTAGACACTAGTTTTTAATTATTTAAATTTAACACTGGAAGAGTGTAAATCTCTGAAGAGGAAAGAATAGTCTAAGCAACTGTGAAAAAGAGAAGAAAAGTTTATAGTGGAGAATGTATTCTTCAGTAATGAGGGCCATGGTAGACTGAATTCTAAGATGCTCCCCAATGACCCATGCCCTTGTACACTTCCTCATATGTGGGTGGGACCTGTGGATATGATGGAATTATTTATGAAAAAAAATTTCTTATGAAAAATCCACTGTTACCATATCACTTATTTATAAACAAGTTTTCTGACAAATGCAGTTATGAAAATGTATAGTAAGTTTCTCAAAATGTCAAGCAAATGAAGATAATATAGAGGAATTTGTAGCAATGCTGTTAGACTTCAGACCATGTAGATTTAGAGACCCTTAAGTATCCTTGGTTAATTGGCCAATGGCAGATTAATCCTTTTTTTATTCTCACAGAACTATTTTAACACCCATCATACTCTGTCAGTGTAGTATCTGAATGACAAAATAATATTGTGCATGAATAATAAGCAGAAAAGTTAAATTAAAATTTCATGTTTCACATTGAACCCAGCTCCATAGTGCACATTAAAGACAAAGCATGACACCCAAGGCACTAACTTTATTATTATTATTATTTTAGTTAGACCAGTAATTTATTAAGGAAGGGAGGGAAGAGAAATAGGAGAAAATAACAGATCATGGGTCCCAGGTAGAGAGGAAGGGACTGAAGAGTGATGAAGAGGGCTGATTTACAGACCACAACTCCCCATTACAGATTACAAATGCCCAGGTTTTACTTGTTTGTTGTTCCAGGTGGGGGAAGAAGGCAAAACTAGGAGGTGGAAAGCGAGAACAGGAGGTAGAAAGCAAAAACAGGGCACTACTTTATTATAAGGTCAATTTCTCTTATGAATAGAGATGGAAAAGTCTTCAACAAAATATTTGCACATAGAATCCAACAGAACATTAAAAAATTATACACCATCATCAAATGGGTTTTATCCCAGGTATGCAAGAATGGTTCAGCAAAAGAAAATCAATTAATGCAATACACTATATTTACAAAATTAAGGGCAAAAACACATAATTTTCTCAATTGACACAGAAAAGACATTTGAAAAATTCCAACATACTTTCTTGATAAAAATACCTAGAATGGGAGGAATAGAACTTCCTCAACATGATAAAGGGCATACATGATACACAAAAAACCACAGCTAATATCCTACTCAATGATGAAAGACTGAAAGTTTTCACTCTAAGATATAGAATAAGATAAGGATACCCACTGTTCATGACTGCTATTCAGCCTGGTACTAGAGGTTCTAAGCAGAACAACTGGGCAAGAAAAAAAATAAAATAAAGTGCATCCACATGGGAAAGGAAGAAATAAAAATTTCGCTAGTTGCAGATGACAAGATCCTATATAGAGAAAGTCATGAAATATCTACAACAAAATTAACAGAACAATTAAATGATTTCAGCAAAGCAGTGGGATACAATGCCAACATTCAGAATTCTGCACTGTTTCTATTCACTAATAATGAGCAATCTGATGAGAAAAGCAAGAAAAAAAATTCATTTTCAGGAGGAAGTAAAACAATCAAATATCTAGGAATAAATTTAACCAAATACACAAAGTATTTCTACACAGAAAACCACAAAACCTGGCAAAAAGAAATCAAAGCAAACCTATATAAATAGAAGGGCATTCCGTATTCATGAATTGGCTTTCAATTCCACCCCAAATTATTTGCACATACAATGCAAAATCAATCAAAATTTCAACACTCTATTTTGCAGAAATAGAAAATACTAATTATCAAATTTATTTGGAAAGACAAGGGTCCCAAAATAGACAAAATTATAAGTTGGATGGCTCCAATATCCTGATTTATAGCTTATTACAAAGTTCCAGTGGTCAAAATAGCATAAAACTCTCACAACAATAGGTATATTGAGCAATGGAATGGATAGAATGTTCAGCAAAAGACCTTCATATCTATGGACAATTGATATTTTTTACAAGGTTGCCAAGTCCACTTAATTAGGAAAGAATAGTCTCTTCAAAATTGCTGCTGGGAGAACTGGCTATTCTTAAGCAAAAGAATGAAAGATGACCATAATACCACACCATATTATAAAATGAAGGAGGAGTAGGTGCTTAATTTGTATAGAATTTCCCTTTAGGTTGATGGCAAAGGTTTAGAAATGCATGGTGGTGATGGTAGCACCTTCTTTTGTGAGTAATTAATACCACTCAATTATACAGATGATTGTTGTTAAAAATGGACATAGCAGGTTATATACATTACTAGAATAAAAATGAAATGATAAGACATAGGACAGTATATAACACAGTGAAATCTTATTGTAGATGATGTACTGTAGTCATTGGTACAAGCATATCGAATAGTTAATAGTACTATTATTTTCTTCATTTTTAAAGAAGCTTTAAAAATATGGGGGAGAAATAAAAGAAAATAAATATGGGGGATTCCCATATATCCCAACCCACCCCCTGCCAAACTTTTCCCAATTAACATCTTTCACTAGAGTGGTACATTTGTTAAAATTAATGAACACATATTGAAGCACTGCTATTAAGTGTGGTCTGTAGTTTACATTATGTTTTACATTTTGCACCACACAATTTTATAGGTTTTCACAAATTGTACAATGGCTTGCATATGTCATTGCAATATCATGCAGCACTATACCAATGTCTCAAAAATAATAAGGGCTGAGGTCAATGTCTATAAATGGGTCTAGGCCTGATTCATTGGGGGAGATGTACTATTTTAATAATCTTTCCTTAATTGTAACGAAGCTAGCAACCGTTTAAAAAAATAGTACAATTACAAAAAAATACTATCATCAGTTGTAAAAAATATTCCACACCAATGCAAGGTGATGAGGTGGGGTTTGGGAATCCTTCATTTTATGTATGATTGTTCGGTAAACCCACAAATCTCCAATGAAAAGATTTTTTTTTTTTAAATTAGAAACTATAAAGCATTTCCATGAGAAATAAAAGAGTACCCAAATGAAAAAATATCAAGAGTATATTGAGACATAGAGAGATATACATTTTTCATAGGTCAAAAGTCTTGATTTTATGACAGTTTATTCAGAATTAATCTATGTATTTAACTGCTGCAATGAAAATTGCACTATTTTTGTAGAAACTGACAAGTTTATTTTAAAATTCATAAGGAAAGTCAAGAGAACTAGAATAGATTGTGGCAAGAATTAAATGAGAAAGTGCATATGAAGCATTGGGCAAAGAGTCTAGCACTTGTATTAAAATAAGATGTGAAATAAATATCATAATTAAAATGTTGCATCTTAAAATCCTTACAATTTTTGTAGGTCAGCATTTCTTACACTTGAATGAGCAAAAGACCCAGGGATCTTTTTAAAATGTTGATTCTGAATCACTAGGTCTGGGGTGTGGCTTGAGACTGCATTTCTTACAATTGAGAATCAAACGTATATTTTTTAAAATTAGAAATGAATTCAGTTTTTCTATTTTTTTACTTTCTGCTTTCCAAATTGTACATAATTATTTATTTTTAGAATCAAAAAACTTAAATATTGTTCTAAGAGAAATAAGTACCAAGCATATCTGTTGTCCTAGATAGGTTAAAATGTAGAAAAAACAACCTAAATATCAACTGTCATAAAATTAGACTCCAATAGTCCATTGCCACTTTCAGGCAGGTTTCTCTGCACCACTGTCAAGTTGGCAAGAGTTGCCCATGGAATAGAGGAAATCATTAAAGCAGTAGAAGAAGCAGCCCACTTGGATGGTGGGAAGTCATAGGAATGAGCAGAAGCTTTGTGGGACTGACTCACTGGTGGAGGCCTGTGGTCAAGTCCCAGGCAGGCCTCTCTGTTTCTGGGGAGAGTGGGACAGTTGGTGGGTGTCCCCAAAGCTGTGTTGCCTAGCAACCCCTCACTATGTTATGGAATCCTGAGTGTTTAGATTTAGTCCAGTTCAGTCAAGGCAGCAGTTCAGGACACTTGGTGGGATCTTCTGAGCATATTGGACACTTTTCTCAGAGGGGACCATGTAGTTCTTTGACCCACAGCGATGACGTCCTTGCTTGGTAGCTTTGGCTCTGGCTTGGACCAATCTATGGGTTGAGTGAGGGACAGCCTGCCTTCTCTCACTGGACAGATGTCAAACTTCACAAATGGTAACCTGATGGAGGACATGGAGGATGTGGAAGCAGCATTACCTAACTCTAGGAGAGAGGAAATTGAAGCCATTCATTCAATCTTAAGGTCAGAGAATGAGAGACTTAAATATTGTACAGATCTAGAAGAGAACCTTGAAGCATCAGAGCTTCAAGTAAAGCAGCAATTTACAAGTTACCAAAATCAATTACAACAGAAAGAGGTAGAGATCAGCCTTATTAAAGCTGGATGGATGGCACTACAGGATCAAATACAGAAGCTGCACTCAGCCGCTCAGCCAGACCACTCAGGAGCTGGCTGTATATCAGCAACCCCTGCATCACCTTCATTCAGTTATGGTACAAGTCATCATGCTTCAGCTTTCCACAGTGATGAAATGGGCTTTGGTGACATAATTTGGCCACAACAAGAAATAGACTGTCAAATGAAGTTTCAAGATTTGAGCCTGAAGTTGGCCATTGGAGGCATATTGCCCTGACCCAAGGAAGAAATTGTTCTGATCAAAGTGAAATCTGCAAACTGTAAAGTACTATCAAGGAGCTTAAACAGAACCTAAACCAGGAAATTGATGACCATCAACATGAAATCTCAGTATTGCAAAACGCACATCAACAGAAATTGGCAGAAATAAGTTATCAGCATCAAAAGGAATTAAGCAACTATGCAGAACGAATTGAAGAATTTGAAATTCTGTTACAATGTGTTGCAGGAATTGAAATAACACAGTACCCTAAAATCCATGAGATACAAAATCCTATTCAAATTCTACAAACTGAAGAAATACAGTGTACAAAAAAAATTAGAAGAACTGGAGGATAAAGTAAATGACAGAAATGAAAATTTATTTTCTGCAGAAAATGAAAGAGATGTTTTGAGGAGAGAAAAAGAATTGCTAAATATGGGAAATAGACAGATAATTGAAGAAAGTGAGAGATTCAAACAGGAATGTAGTATATTACAAACCAGTATTTCCTTTTCAGCAATGCCCTGATTGAGTTCTTGTTCCATTGTTTCCAAAGTAACTCTCAAATCATTTAATTCTGAATCCAAATTCATACTTCTTGTTGCTGTACTTTTAACAACTACAAATTCCTTCTTCAATTTTAAAAGTGATATTTGAAGTTCTTCCTTTTCTTGAACCAGTAATGATTTCTCTTTTTCTAAGGCTTGGATATGCTTTTTAAGTTTGAAATTTTCTTCAGTGAGGCTGTTATTGTGGTTTAAACCACTCAGTCTCATTATTTCATTTGCAGCACACTCAGTCTTATTGTAGTCTGAACACTTCTTCCATTGATGAGTACAGAAGAATTCTTTCCTTTTCTGTTACAGTGTCACTTTGCTTCACAACATAAGATTGTAATATACTACATTCCAGTTTGAATCTCTCACATTCTTCAGTTATTTTTCTCTTTCCCAGATTTAGCAATTCTTGTTCCCTCCACAAAACATATCTTTCATTTTCTGCAGAAAATAAATTTTCATTTCTGTCATTTACTCTATCCTCCAGTTCTTCAATTTTTTTTTTGTACACTGTATTTCTTCAGTTTGTAGAATTTGAATAGGTTTTTGTATCTCATGAATTTTAGAGTCCTGAGTTACTCCAAGTCCTGCACTACCTTGTTGTAACAGAATTTCAAGTTCTTCAGTTCATTCTGCATATTTGCTTATTTTCTATACATGCTGATGACTTATTTCTGTCAATTTCTGTTTATATGCATTCTGCAATACTGAGATTTCATGTTGATGGTCATCAATTTCCTGACTTAAGTTCTCTTTAAGCTCCTTGATAGTATTTTACAGTTTGCAGATTTCACTTTGATCAGAACTGTTTGTTCCTTGTATCTGAGCAATATGCCTCCAATGGCCAACTTCAGACTCAAGTCTTGAAACTTCATTTGACAGTCTGTTTATTTCTTGTTGTGACCAAATAATGTCACCAAAGTCCATGTCATCACTGTGGAAAGCTGAAGCATGATGGCTTGTACCATAACTGAATGAAGGTGATTCAGTGGTTGCTGATATACCACCAGGTCCTTAGTGGGCTGGCTGAGCGGCTGACTGCAGCTTCTGCACCTTATCCTGTAGTGCCCTCTGTCCTGCTTTAACATGCTGATCTTTACCCCTTTCTGCTGAAATTGATTTTGGTAACTTGTAGATTGCTGCTTTCCTTGAAGCACTGATGCTTCAAGCTAATCCTCTTGATCTGTACAGTATTTAAGTCTCTCATTCTCTGATCTTAAGATTGAATGAATGGCTTCAATTTTCTGTCTCCTAGAGTTAGGTAATGTCACTTCCACATCCTCCATGTCCTCCATCAGCTCACCCTTTGGAAATGTTGACTTCTGTCCAGTGAGGGAAGCCAGGCTGCCCCTCACTCGACCCAGAGATTGGCCCAAGCTGGAGCCAAGGCCACCAAGCCAGGACGACATTGCTGTGGGTCAAAGAACTACATGGTCCACTCTGAGAAAAGTGTCCAATGTGCTCAGAAGATCCCACAAGTGCCGTGAACTGCTGCTTTGACTGAACTAGTCTGAATCTAAACACTCAGGATTCCATAACACAGTGAGGGGTTGCTAGGCAACACCACCTTTGGGGGAACCAACCAACTGTACCATTCTCCCCAGAAACACAAAGGCTTGGCCTGGGACTTAACCACAGGCCTCCACCAGTGATACAGCCCCAAGAAGCCTCTGCTCATTCCTATGACTTCCCACCATCCAAGTGGGCTGCTTCTTCCTCTGCTTTAATGATTTTCCCCAGTTCCATGGGCAACTCTTGCCAACTTGAACTGGTGCAGGGATACCTGCCTGAAAGTGGCAATGGATAATTGGAGACTAATTTATGACAGTTGATATTTAGGTTGTTTTTTCTATGTTTTAACCTATCTAGGACAATGGATATGCTTGGTACTTATTTCTCTTAGAACAATATTTAATTTTTTAATCTAAAATAAATAATTATGTACAATTTGGAAAGCAGAAAGTAAAAAAATAGAAAAATTGAATTCATTTCTAATTTTAAAAAATATACGTTTGATTCTCAATTGTTAGAAATGCACAGTCTCAGGCCACACCCCAGACCTAGTGATTCAGAATCATTTTTAAAAGATCCCTGGGTCTTAAGCTCATTCAAGTGTGAGAAATGCTGATCTACAAAAATTGTAAGGATTTTAAGATGCAACATTTAATTATGATATTTATTTCACATCTTATTTTAATACAAGTGCTAGACTCTTTGCCCAATGCTTCATATGCACTTTCTCATTTAATTCTTGCCACAATCTATTCTAGTTCTCTTGACTTTCCTTATGAATTTTAAAATAAACTTGTCAGTTTCTACAAAAATAGTGTAATTTTCATTGCAGCAGTTAAATGCATTGATTAATTCTGAATAAACTGTCATAAAATCAAGACTTCTGACCTATAAAAAATGTATATCTCTCTATGCATCAATGTATTCTTGATATTTTTTCATTTGGGTACTCTTTTATTTCTCATGGAAATACTTTATAGTTTCTAATTTAAAAAAAAATCTTTTCATTGGAGATTTGTGGGTTTGCAGAACAATCATACATAAAATGAAGGATTCCCAAACCCCACCTCATCACCAACACCTTGCATTGGTGTGGAATAGTTTTTACAATTGATGATAGTACTTTTTTGTAATTGTACTATTTTTCAAACAGTTGCTAGCTTTGTTACAATTAAGGAAAGATTATTAGAATAGTACATCTCCCCCAATGAATCAGACCTAGACCCATTTATAGACATGGACTTAAGCCTTTATTATTTTTGAGACATTGGTATAGTGCTGCATGATATTGCAATGACATATACAAGCCATTACACAGTTTATGAAAACCTATAAAATTGTGTGGTGCAAAATGTAAAACATAATGTAAACTATAGACCACACTTAGTAGCAGTGCTACAATGTGTGTTCATCAATTTTAACAAATGTACCACTCAAATGAAAAATGCTAATTGGGAAAAGTGTGGCAGGGGGAGGGTTGGGGTATATAGGAATCCCCCATTTTTTTCCTTTTATTCCCCCCCATATTTTTTGTGTAACATTTATGTAATCTAAAGGTCCTTAGAAATAAAGAAAATAGTAGTACTATTAACTATTCGATATTCTTATACTTGTACTAATGACTACAGTCTATCATCTACAATAAGTTTCACTGTGTTAATACTGTCCTATGCTTATCATTTCATTTTTATTCTAGTAGCATATATAACCTGATGGGTCCATTTTTAACAATATTCACCTATATAATACAGTGCTATTAATTACACACAAAAGAAGGTGTATGCATTTCCAAACCCTTACAATCAACCTAGAGAAGTTCTATAAAAATTAAGCATCTACTTCTCCTTCATTTTATAATAGGGTGTGATCTTGTGGTCATTTTTCATTCTTTTGCTGATGAATAGCCAATTCTCCCAGCAGCAATTTTGAAGAGACTATTCTTTCCTAATTGAGTGGATTTGGTAAACTTGTAAAAAAAAATCAATTGTCCATAGATATGAGGGTCTTTTTCTGAACATTCTATCCATTCCATTGCTCAGTATATCTATTATTGTGAGTGTTTTATGCTGTCTTGGCCACTGTAACTTTGTAATAAGCTATAAATCAGGATATTGGAGTCATACAACTTAATTCCTCTTGTTCAAGATAGTTTTGTCTATTTGGGGACCCTTGTCTTTCCAAATAAATTGGTTAGTTAGTATTTTCTATTTCTGCAAAATAGGGTGTTGAAATTTTGATTTGTTTTGCATTGTATGTGCAAATAATTTGGGGTGGAATTGAAAGCTTGACAATATTTAGATCACATCATTTGTTGAAGAGACTTTTTTCCCATTAACATGGACTTGGTAGGTTTGTCAAAAATCAGTTGACTGTATAGGTGAGGGTTTATTTCTGGGTTCTTATTTCTATTCTACTGATCAATGTATCTATCTTTATTCCAGTACCATAACTGTTTTGACCGCTATAGCTCTGTAATAAGTTTCAAGGTCAGGCAGTGAAATTCCTCCCATGTCATTCTTCTTTTTTAAAATGCTTTTGGGTATTTGGGTGCTCTTACCCTTCCAGACGAATTTGGTAACTGCCTTCTCTAATTCTGTAAAGTAAGCTGTTGGGATTTTGATTAGTATTACATTGAATCTATAAATCAGTTTGGGTAAGATTGACATCTTCACGATATTTATTCTTCTAATCCATGATCACAAAATGTCTTCCCATTTGTTTAGGTCTTTTTAAATTTCTTTTCACATTGTTTTGTAGTTTTCTGCATATAGATCCTGAACTTCTTTGGTTAAATTAATTTCTAGGTATTTGAGTCTTTTTGTTCCTATTGAAAATGGAATTTTCTCCCTAATTTACTCCTCAGATTGTTCAGTACTAGTGCACAAAAACATTACTGATTTTTGTGTCTTGGTGTTGTATCCTGCCACTTTGCTGGATGCATTTATTAGCTCAAGTAGCTTTGTCGAGGATACTTCAGGATTTTCTAAATACAGGATCTTGTCACCCACACACAGTGAGAGTTTTACTTCCTCTTTTCCTGTTTGGATAACTTTTTTTTTCCTTGTCTAATTGTCCTTGCTAGAACTTCTCATACAATATTGAATAACAATGGTGACAGTGGGCATCCTTGTCTTGTTCCCAATCTTAGAGGGAAAACTTTCAACCTCTCCCCATTGAGTATAATATTGGCTGTGGGATTTTCATATATGCCTTTTATCATATTGAGGAATATTCCTTCAATTCCTATCTTTTGAAGTGTTTTTTTTTTTTTTATCAAAAAGGAATGTTGGATTTTATCAAATACTTTTTCTGCATCGATAGATAGGATCATGTGGTTTTTTTTTCCCCTTCAATTTAGTAATGTGGTGTATTACATTGATTTTCTTATGTTGAACCAGCCTTGTATACCAGGAATAAATCCCACTTGACCGTGATATATAATTTCTTTTGACATGCTGTTGGATTCAATTTACAAGTATTTTGTTGAGAATTTTTGCATCTATGTTCATTTGAGAGACTGGCCTGTAATTTTCTTTTTCTTTTTCTTTTTTTTTTGTAGTATCTTTATCTGGCTTTGGTATTAGGGTGATGTTGACTTCATAAAATATGTTGGGTAATTTTCTCTCCTCTTCAATTTTTTGGAAGAGTTTAAACAGGATTGGTGTTAATTATTTCCAAATGCTTGATAGAATTCACCTTTGAAGCCATCTGGTCTTGAACTTTTCTTTGCTGGGAGATTTCTGATGATGGATTCAATCTCCTAAATGTGATTGGCTTAAGTTCTTGTATTTCTTGTAGCATCAGGGTAGCTTGCTTGTGCATTTCTAGGAATTTTTCCATTTCATCCAGGTTGTCTAGTTTGTTGGTATATAGTTTCTCATAATATCCTCTTATGAATCTTTTTATTTCTGTGGGGTCATTTGTAACTTCCCCCCTTTTCACTTCTGATTTTATTCATTTGCATCTTCTCTTTTTTTTTCTTTGCTTTTGCTCACTCTCTTCTTGATGTCATTTATCTCTTTAACCATATTGTCTTTCAAGTCATTAGTTTGGTTTTGGAAATTTATGCACATCTCGCTTATTAGTTCTTTAAAATTCGGCATTCTTTCTGGGGCTTTGCTGTATTTCTTTTCTTGGGCCATGTTTTCTATTTTCTTAGTATGGCTCATAATTTTTTGCTGATAGCTAGGCATCTGATTACGATGTAGTTTACTCTGGTGCTCAATTTCTTTCTCTTCTGTAGGGATTTAGTGGCAGGAGGCTGTGGGTTACCACTGCTCTTTGATTTTTTACTCAACCTGGATTGTTAGGATTGTCCTGCTGGTTGCTCAAAACTGGGCACTGGGCCCACTAATTGGTTGTAGAGTCACTTCCTAGGACCTTGGGCAGGGAAGCTATAGAGACTGGAAAAAGCCTCTTCTACTTATTTTTAATTTTCTTGTGTGCATTCCTTGGTCTGCCAGGAAATGGTGCTCTTTGGCAGCTCTCAGTACAATGCCTGATTGGAGTATATTTGTTGCAACACAGACCAGATCAATGTGATAGAGCTTCCTGTCTGGAGGCTAGGGGCCTTGTAATACAAACTTTCTCTGAGACAATTCTCCAGCCTTCTCTGGCAGCCCCCTCCCTTTTCCTGGCTGGAAAATATTTCCACTCCTCTCTGAGTCCTCAACAATCAGTCGCTATTAGTAGAAGAGGAGATTGGAAGAGTTGTATAACTTTAGCCCCTTGCAAGCTCCAAGGCAAACAATGGCACAACCCCACCTGGGCCTGGAAGAGCTCTTGGGACACAACAGACAAAATTTGTGAGTCAAAAGCTGAGTCAGCCTTAGTCTGTGTCCCTCTCCCCTTTCCTGGGCCATCCTCAACAATTAGTCCCAGCTAGAAGAGAGGGAGATTGCAAGGGTCAGATTTCTCCAGTCCTTCACCAGTTCCCAGGGCAACCACTGTGTGGTCTCACCTGGCTTGGAAGGGCTTGTGGGACACAGCAGACCAAATTTGTGGGTCAGAAGCTGAGTCTGCTTTAGGCTATGTCCCTCTCTCTCCCCTTTCCTGGGGTGGTAGATCCCTGGAGCCCCCTTTGTCTTTAGTTGCAGACTCAGAGGCCCAAGAATTCTAAAGTGTCTTTAGTGTGGGGGATGGTATTGGCAGCAGCAGCTGATGGTGTCAACTCATGGTTCTGTCATCACAATTTCTCGCCTTTTTCCCTCTCTTCTTTGGGTGTGTCCAGCCTTTGCCTGCTGTCCTAAACCCTAGAATATATTTTTCAGGGCTGTTTCAGCCTGTCCTCTAACTATTTTTCTGGAGGAGAAGAGATTTCCACATCTTACTAGTCTGCCATCTTCCTGGAAGTTCTCTACACTTGCCTTTTAGAAAAATATATTTACTGACTTAGTCTTTCCTCAATGAAGGACACATTTATAGTATCAGGACCTGCCTATGTGTAGTGAATAGACAGAAATCTAATGGCATATATTTTTAACAAATAAGAAGAGCCTCCCTAGGCTGTTCATTGGAATAAAAGAGGCTCATCAAAGTTTAGTCTTCTGTGTTTCCTAAGATTCCACCTAGAATTCTAGCCATGAGTTATGTCTTACCAAACTGAAATCTCAAAAAGTCTAGGGTTGATGCAGAGCATTAACTTGAGGATTGAGAAATATACCAGTGCATACTACTGAAGTATCTGGGGGAGTATGTTGAAGTTCCTTGGCATTCTGTGTTATATTAGTTCAAAATAAAAATTGTAAGGAAAAAAATAGCCCTGAAACCAAAACAATCCCGAATTTATCTCTTAAGACATCTATACTCTACATCATGGTAGGAGAACAATATGAAGGAGAAGTAAGTCCTCCTTGAATAACTAGTGTTTAGATAGTCATGTTATCATTAAATAGCATTCCTACCCCTAGGTACAAATAGCGTGTTTTTTATTTTTGCTAAACTAGTTTACATGGAGAAGTACTCTTTATATTATCATCAAAATCATGAAACTTCTTGCGGTGTATACCAGATATCTAGCCATGAAATACACTTTTCCATTGTAAAACCTTCTGGCTCTCTTTAATCTTTAAAATGGCACCTTTAATGACTATTTCAGGAAAAACAGTAACCAGCAGTTTAAATATATCTTATGATTATGCATTTCAACTTTTATCTTTTGGCTAAATATGTAACAAACAAAAGTGTAAGCTGAATATAAAAACAAGAAAAGAGTGACTTATAAAACTAAAAGTCATAATAGGATAGGTTCTAAATCATTTGTAAAATAATAAGGATATTCAATGAGAGTGCTCATTATAAGTAAAACAATGATAGTCTTCAATAAGCATTTGGAAAAAAGTGGAATTTTAAATCTGGAAAAGGCAAATTACACTTACTAAAATTAATGCTCTGCAATTGTATGGTTCTCTGAGGCAAGCATTACTGTCTTATCTCCCTACCAGTTGAACTATTTGTTAAAAGAGATAAAATATTTTATTCCACTCCTTTTGTAGTTATTTTTAAAGTGAGAAAACTCCTAAGTTGTATATGGCCAAGGTGTGTTGCCGGTCAGGCTCTGGGTCCGTGAAAACGGTGCCGCGGATGAGAAAAAAAGGAATAAGACAAAGAGAAGAAAAACTGGGATCAGGGGACTCTCCGTCCGAACTGGAGAGAAGAGCCCAGCCACCCCATAGAGCATGGCTTTTATTTGGTTTTTGAATCAATAGATGACAGTTTATATTCTTGAAGGGTTTACATTAAATCAATAGATGACAGTTTATATTCTTGAAGGGTTTACATTCCTGCATGTAGCAGATGTTGTAAATCTTATCTAACATAGAAACTCAGGATGATTCCCCACCCAGCTACTATAAGATCCTGTCTCATTATCATGAGACTAGGTTCTTATCTCTTACATTCCAGGGTGTCTCCTACATTCCAAAGTGATCTGCTTATAGTAGGTAGTCATGGCCTTTGAAACTCCATCAAAGGTGAACAGCTGCCCCAGAGGTGGAAACGCACTGATGTTAAGAGCCCCAACTCCAAAACTGACTGCCAAGAACAGCCATGGCTAGAGGAGCTTGGTGGGCTCAGGGCTGCCCTCCTTCCACCTCTTGGGGGATGTTTCCTTATGAGGAGCTTCAAGGAGCCCCAACTAGCTGGGCTGCAGTGGAATTTTTTTATAGAGAAACTCATCAACCAGGGTGCTTCACTGTGCCCATGCTGAAGGGGAAGACTCCAGGACAGTTGCTGTTCATTTGCACTTTGTCTCAGAGGCCCCACATAAGTGGAGGGCAGGACCTGGGTAAGGGAAAATCCTCACAGCCATCCTATGAGGTCTGAAAGACACCATCCCTATCTACAGAGGGAAAGCTGAGGCCAAGTGATCTGAGGTCAAAAGCCAGTAAGCAGTAATCCATGGTGAATGGCAAGGGGCTAAGCCCACCAGTCCACCTCCAAAGGCTCACAGAGCCATAAGGATGAAAGGTAGCAATCTGGTCTGGGGTGGGAGTCTGCTTGGTGACACAGGAGAGGTGGGAGGTTCCTTCTGGTCATCAAAGGCAGAAGCCCATGACTGATGTGCCTGTAAAAACACCTTTCCCAGCACACAGATTAAGTTCTTGTCCCTCACAGTCAAGAAGTTCACTTCCATGAGCCACATGCCAGGACAAGGCTACATCCTTCCTCCTGGCAGCCCACCCCCAATGCAGCCATTCTATCTCTCCAGAGAGGCCCAGAGGCATTGGGGAAACATGAAGATCTGAAATCATGAAGCCTAGGGCCAAGTCCACTGTGGGAAAATCAGCGAGGTGGCCCTAGCCAGTGACATGCCCTGTAGGGGTTGTAGCCTTCTTCCACCTGTAACTTGGGGATGACCCATGGCATGCATGGAAGATTGAATGGTTTGTCAAAGGAATGCAAAGGTGTGTGTCATACACAGGAAAGTGGGGCCATTGGTGACACTCTTCTGTTCTAGCCAATTTGGGCCACAGCCTAACAGACAAGCCCTGAGTTCCCACCTGGCGAGACCCTGGTCTAGGCCACTAGCTTGTCTCATGGCTTCCCGAGGCAGGTGTTATCAACCCCTGTTGCAGAAACAAGGACCAGCATACAAAGTTCACATCCAGGCACCATGATGCCAAGGCAGAGGCATGCTTTTGGTGACAGGAACCTTTGGGGCCTACTCAGCAGCATGAGGAGCTAGTCTGTTACTCAAACAAAATCCAGCACTCTCTTGTCAAGCATGCTCAAAGGCACCACCTCATTTTGGCTGAATTCCATTTTGAGGCCCAAACCAAAGGATGTGACCAGTATGGTGGGCTTGTGGAGGGTCTGAGCTCGAACTGCAGGAGCCAGCCTGAAGGGGTCTCCAGTGCCAGCCAGTTGTGCCCTTTCTAACACTCTTCTCCTCACCCCAGTCTTCACCCTGCCCTCACCACTGCACCCAGTGATCCCTGGGCATCCTCACCACAGTCCCTGCTGCACCAGTGATCCCTGGGAACCTTCACCACAGTATCTGCTGCATTGGGTGATCCCTGGGCACACTTACTACACTCTCTGCTACACTGGATGATCACCAGGCACCCTCACCACAGTCCCTACTGCACCAGTGATCCCTGGGAACCTTCACCACAGTCTCTGCTGCATTGGGTGATCCCTGGGCACACTTACTACACTCTCTGCTACACTGGGTGATCACCAGGCACCCTCACCACAGTCTCTGCTGCTCCAGGTGATCCCTGGGAACCTTCACCAGAGTTCCTGCTGTACTGGGTGATCCCTGGGAACCTTCACCATAGTCTCTGCTGTACCCAGCGATCCCCGGGCAAACTCACCACAGTCTTTGCTATACCTGGTGATTCCCAGGCACCCTCGCCACAGTCTCCACTGTACTGGGTGATCCCTGAGCACCCTCACCACAGTCTCTGCTGCAATTGATGATTCCGGAGGCCATGCCTAGGTCCTACAGCCTCAAAACTCTCCCCAAGCTCCCATCTGTGACTTGCTGGAGGCCCTCCCCTGGACACCAGCTTGTCCCCCTCTAACCATGACAGCCTGCACTAGATACCTGCCTCTACTCCCTCAGACAGGGATCATGTCTTCAGTCCTTTCCCATCAAGAACTGGCAGCCAGATAGCAAGATGACATTCCTACCTGAGACACAGGGACACCTCCAAGGGTGGCAAGGGCACTGAAGGAAGCTGCAGCATGCCACATAACACAGCCAGAAGGGCTCCTCTGCCAGCACCCTCTTTCCCCCACCCCACAGGATGAGCCCTACTCACTTTCTAAGGCAACCTGCAGGTATTCTGACGGGACCTTCTACAGTCTTCTAGGAGACTAACTTACATTCTCATCAGGCAATAAGAGGTCACAAATATGGCCTGGAAAGTGAGAGACTGGTGGGACGGGGGCGGGACAGAAGCCTGGGGTCTGGCATTGCCCTCTTAGGTGACATGTCCTGGAGCATGTCCACTGGCCTCCACATGGGCAGGGTCCTGGCACTTTCCTCAGTGCCCAAGCACCCAGCCTCACTGCTCCCACATCATACTACCACTCCATGACCTGTGTCATCTTCTTTATTTCAGCCTCCTTAAAAACTGCTTTCCTAACTCAAGTCAGAGGTATAGCTCTTCACAGTTCACATAGAGAATAAAAACTTCTGTTACATGAAAACACAGCAACCCGAGGCAAGACTGGCCTCCTAAAACAGCAAATGACTCAAGAACATCCATCCTCACAAATGACCACACTTTCCAGGTTGCACAGCTCAGGAAGTCTCAAAATGGGACACTGTCAACTTGTTGCTCTGATTCTACGGTACTTCTCAGCCTGTGAACTGTTACAAGAACATTCCCACAATGCTCAGTCACCCCAAACTGACTGCTCATGAAGACCTCACCTATTACCTGTTTCACATTTCACTTCCCTAGCTTTCCACAATGGACATAAATGAACTCAACTATTAGTAAGAGAAAAGTCTAGAAAAAATTGCCTTGTCTGTATTCCATCTGCTGGCACAGAAACCTCACAAATCTAAGTCAGCAACTTTCTAAACAAGGACATGGTTCCCACACTTGCAGATTTTAAGATTTTAGCATGCTGTCGATTCTTAACTAAATTCAGTGATAAGGGCATGAAGTTCTGGTTTCTGTTGGGAATTGACATATCCAAGACTTGGAGGATCATTCTTAATTTTCTCCCAAGAGAATGAATGCAAGAGAACACTGACATTTCAGAATGGCAAGCTCTGCCCTTTGGAAGCATCCTTCAGACCAAAAATGACTCCACCCCCTGCTTTCCATCACCCAGCGAGATCCTGGCTTTGAGGTCCCAGCCTTACACCCTTTGGAGGCACCCTGCTGCTCTCTGGTTAAGCCCCAGGCCCCACCATAGCCCCTGGGCCCTGAATGGGGAGTCTGCTGCCAGCCTCACCCATCTCCTTGCTTGTATCTTGGGTTCTCTCTGCTCCAACCACAATCATCTTCCTTCAGTCCTAGGTGCACTGTCTGCCAGAAATGCTCTCCCTTTTCCCCCTTTTCTCTTTACCTCCTTACCTCCTACTCATCCTCCAGATCCCAGCTGGAGGAAGCCCACCTCGGGCCTCATTCACCAGGTGACCCAATGAGTTTAGCCGTGTTTACAAAATTAACTATGATTTCTCTCCTTTTGATCTTACCTTGGACTCTGCTGGAGCAGGCCTCCCAGCACAGTGCGGGGGGCACGGTCAACTCACCAATATAAGCAGGATATATTGGATCTAAAAATTACTATTTGCAACACCAGAAATCCATTCAATCTAGCCAATAAATGATGCAAAAGAAGTGAGGCTACATTGAAGAGTTGAGAATCGGAGATTTTAAAATGTGATTTTTTAGTCAAGAAAAAGAAAGAGATACCAAAAAAGAGATAGAGAAACCAAAAGGTTTTTTTTTCAGCCTAGTAAAACTGCATGTGAAATATGAATATGGATAAAATTGCATGTATAAGACTGTTTTCTTTGAAACTGAACAAATGTGTGATAACACTACAAGATGTTAAGATCAGAATATCACTTATGCTAAGTGAAAGAAACCTGACACAAAGTACTACATATTGTATGATTCCATTTATATAAAATGTAAATATAAATCAATTTGTAAAGATTAAGTTAAATTAGTGGTTATATAGGACTGGGGAAGGACTGCGAGGGGTCGTGGGGTTTTTCTTTTAGGAGTAATGAAAATGTTCTAAATTTTTTTTGTGGTGATGAATACACAACATTGTGATTACTAAAAGCCATTGATTATACACTTTGGGTAGATTTTATGGTATGTGAATATGACTTACTAAAACTGCTTAATAAATAAGTAATTGTGCAAGAATAACCAGAAATAGCAGTTCTGTCCTCACTATCACCCCATCTTCACTTGAGAAAATTCTTTCCACTCCTCAAAGGCCACCTGAGACCTTCATGAAACCTTTGCTGACTCTCCCCAGTGGTAATCTTTCCCTCATCAGTACTACATATTTTTAATATGTATATACTCCCTTCCATTTTAGTAACTTCCATATTTATTTCTTTTACCAAATCTTTCATTTCTTTTTTTTTATTGTGGGTAAAAATCAAATTTCTCACAATACAAACCAATATTTGTAAGATGATATATAGATATGTATGCATATATGTGCATTTGCTTACATAAATGTTTTTTTTATATATATTTTTAAAGATGCTTAGATTACATAAATGTTACACAAAAATTACAGGGATTCCCATGATCTCCACCTCCCATACTCCCATAACATTCCACATAAACATCTTTCATTAGTGTGGCACATCACCTGCAATGGATATACACATCCTGGGGCTTTGCCACTAAGTATAGACCACAAATTTCTTGATCAAGTACTTTTTCTACTCAGTAATTGTATTCCAGTGTCTAGAGAACAGTGACTTGCCCCTAGTAGGGCAAGAATTGTCAGTACAGTTGAATTGAACAGCAAAAGGAAATAAATGCAAATAAATTTTAAATGAAAAAAAAATATATATACATGTATCAATAAAATTAATTAAAAAAAAAGACTGGTAATATTATCCAAAGATTTCATTGCTAAGGTTTTGGTATAAAACATTCTTGTATTTTTCCACTGAGAGTAGCATTACATTCTTCCTCATCATACTGAGGATCTTCTGAGTGACAGTGCATTAGGAGAATGGTATGGTCATCTGCATGGTAGTGACAGGGCATCTAGTCAGCCCTGCCTAGCTCCCCTTCCAGGGTGGCAATCCTGTGAAAACCACCTTCAGAAGTTCAGGGGGAAGTGCAGGGTACAAAAGAAAGGGGGTGGGGGATAAGAAGGTCTAGCCCATCTTTCTTAAGTTAAAGCAGCTGCTCCATAGCTCTAAACTACTTCCCTAGAATGGGACCAGCTCTTCTAAGAGGCTGAGAAGAGTACACTCAGAGGCTTCCTCTGCAGCCAGGCTCCTTTAAGGCCAGCTGGGTGACTGCTCTTGGCAGAAAAAGTGGGGCTAGAGTGGTGTCCCCCAAATCACCAGGTCACCCCACCACCACCAAGCAGAGGTGACCTGGAGTTTCCGGAAATGCTCAGCACACCCCTGGGCTCCCTCAGTAGCCTTGGGCAGGTGGCCTAACCAGCAGGCACCCATCTCCCTGTCTGTGCAGTGGATCCTGGCAGGCACCCAAATCCAGTGGCCCCTAGTAGTGAGCTATCCTCCTGCCCTAGTAAGCTATCATCTTAGCAAGAGTTCACAAACCATTTCTGTCCAGCATTACTCCAAAAAATAAAACTTTTAAGAAAAGTTCTAATCAACTACCAAAAGGAAAAGAGTGTCTCTGGGACCAACGGGGAGCTTGGAGGGAGGCCATGGCTGAGGCTGTCCCAGGGCTTCTAGTGCCACAGCAGGAGGGGTCATGGTGGGAGTGGGCCCCTAGACCCCAGACCTCACCTGCCCTGTGTACTCCAAGAAAGCAGAAAGAAGTAAAACAGGGGAGGAAGAGGGAAAATGAAAGGCTCAAGTGACTCACCAGGGCTTAGATCTAAAGAATGCAAAGTGCCTAAGATGAAGACCTCTGGGGTCGGGTACACACTTTTACTTACAAACTATTGCTGTCCCTGCAAAACTCCCAGGTTGGGCAGAAACCTGTGCCCATAGGCCCCTCCTGGGAGGGGTCCCCATTCATTGTGTTCCCTGCAGGCACACACTAGGTGTCAGTCACGCTCCCCCCCATGAGCTCTTCTTCCCTTGGGCATGATCAGTTCACCTCTTGCAATAACCCCTTTAAGAGCCAGCTGCTGTGGGCCAGTCACCAAGGTGGCCCTTTCCAGTTGGGAGGAGAAGAAAGTGATGCAGCTTCCATCTGGTTCTGGAGGCAAATTTGAAGCATAGGGCATTGGAAGGAGGTGCCTGGCAAGTACCTAGGATTCCTAGGGTCAGGAGGGAGGAGGCAGGGCAGACCGTGGGGTGGCCATGGGGAGGAACCAAGAGGGGAACCCGGGGGGGGGATGGGGAAGGGAGGGTGAAGGGAGGGGACATGGGGGGAAGCTTGGCTTTTCTGGGGAGAACCTTAGGGAATTCTTGCCTCTGGCCAGCGTTCTGAGGAGGTTTTTTTTTCCCAAATTGATTTTATTGATACATATTACTAAGTCATACAATACATCCAAGGAATACAATCAGTGGTATTTGGTATAACCACATGGTTGTGCATTCATTATTTCAGTCATTAGTAGTGCATTTTCATTATTTCAATAACAATAATAAACAAAAAACAGACAAACAGGAAACTTCTTCACCCCTCAGTCTGTTTCCCCTGCTGTTCAGAGCTGCTATTTCTGGCTATTCTAGCACAATTATTTATTTATTAAGTAGTTTTATTCATATATATTCACATACCATACGATCTATCTAAAGTGTATAACCAATGGCTTTTAGTATGTTCGCAGTGTTGTGCATTCATCATAACAAAAAGTTTTAGAATTATTTCATTACCCCAAAAAGAAAAACTCCACACCACTTAGCATGCCTTCCCTAGCCCTATATAACCACTAATCAAAATTCATCTTTATAAATTGATTTATATTTACATTTTATATAAATGGAATCATACAGTATCTTTTTTAACTTTATTTTGTACATTTAATAATTGAAATATAAACAAAAAATGAAAAGAAAACAGTTGAATAAAAACATCCATTTCTCAATTAAATGTACTGGATACATATAAACTTTTTTGAATTATACAAAATGTTACACAATATATTTGGTTCATAGTAATGCAATCATACAATATTTGTCCTTTTGTGTCTGGCTAGCTTCGCTCAACATAATGTCCTCCAGATTCATCCATGTTGTCAAATGTTTTATGATTTCATTTCTTCTTAGAGCTACATAATATTCCATAATGTGAATGTACCACAGTTTGTTTATCCATTCATCAATTGATGGACACCTGGGTTGTTTCCAATTTTTGGCAATAGTGATTAACACTGCTATGAACATAGGTGTGCAGATGTCTATTTGTGCCACTGCTCTCAGTTCTTCTGGGTGTATACCCAATAGTGGTATTGCAGGGTCACACGGCAAATCTATATTCAACTTCTTTAGGAGCTGCCAAACAGCCCACCACAATGGCTGTACCATTCTGCATTCCCACCAACAAAGAATAAGTGTTTCTACCTCTCCACATCCTCTGCAACACTTGTAGTTCACTGTCTTTTTAGTAGTGGCTATTCTGATAGGTGTGAAATGATATCTTATTGTGGTTTTTTTTTTTTTTTTTTCTTTTTCTTTTTAATTTGTTATTCTCTTGGTTTTGTTGTTTTATTATTTCATTGTAGTTTTGATTTGCATTTCCCTAATCATTTGTGATGTTGAGAATTTCTTCATGTGTTTTTTGCCATTTGTATTTCTTCTTTGGACAAATGTCTATTCAAGTCTTTTGCCCATTTTTTAATTGGGTCATTTGTCTTTTTATATTTACTTTTCAAAACTAATCAAGAGAGTTGTAACCTCTCTTTATATATTCTGGGTTTAAACCCTTATCAGATATGTGATTTCCAAATATTTTTCCCATTGAGTTGGCTGCCTTTTTACCCTTTTGACAAAGTCCTCTGAGGTACAAAAGTGTTTAATTCTGAGTAGGTCCCATTTATCTATTTTTTCTTTTGTTGCACGTGCTTTGGGTGTAAGGTCCAAGAAACCAATACCTACTACAAGGTCTTGAAGATGTTTCCCTACATTTTCTCCTAGTAATTTTATGGTCTTGGCTTTTATATTTAGATCTCTGATCCATTTTGAGTTGACTTAAAATCAATGTTAAAACACAGGACACACATAACAACCTGTGAAAACACTATCTTAATTAGTTTTGAATACTAAGTAAAATACATGCTTTATTCATTACTATCTACTTTTACTGACTTACAATCAATGTTAAAGCAAAGAACTCAGTGAAATGTGAAAACACTATCTTGTTTAGTTGTCAAATCTAAGTAAAATACAAGCTTTATTCACCTTTGTATTTATATTGACTTACAATCAATGTTAAAACACAGGACAATCTTAGTGAACTGTGAAAGAATATTTTAATTTTTAAAACTAAGTAAATACATGCTTTATTCTGTGCTGTTTACTTATATTGACTTACAATCACTGTTAAAACATAAGACTCACATAGTGAACTGTGGAAATACTACGCTGATAGGTTTTGAAAATGAAGTAGACTATATGCTTTATTCACAGCTCTGTACTTATATTTACATAAGTTAATTTTATTTTATTTTATTTTTTTTTTTTAAGATTTTATTTATTTATTCATTTATCACCCCCTTGCTGCTTGTGCTTGCTGGGTGAGCTAACTACGCCGTGCGGGCAGGCTTGCCTTCACCAGGAGGCCCCGGGAACCAAACCCCGGGCCTCCCATATGGTAAACGGGAGCCCTGCTGATTGAGCCACAGCCGCTTCCCATAAGTTAATTTTAAAACACAGAACTCACTTCATAAACTCTGAAAACACTATGCAGATTAATTTTGAAATTGAAAATCAATGTTAATATAGAAAACCGTATAGTGAACTGTGAAAACACTATCTTCTATTTGAACCTATAGTTGATGCTGGAGTTGGTAGGCGTATATCCAAGAGACTTGAATCTTTTGACTAACCATGTGCCAGCTGGGCCCTGAGCCTCAATGGATGAAACACTTGTGCTCCACTTCACTGGAATCACCAGGACAACTAACAAGGAGGTAATGATGGACAACCACCATACCAACAAAATGAGAGAGCCTACAACTGCAAGCAAGCGAGTCCCATCCATTGGCTGTATGGGAATGAAGCCCCCACTCAATTTAGTGGAGTGGGCATCACCATCCCAGAATCCTCAGGATTGGGGAATGAACTATGGACTAGAGTGGACTTACTGGTATTCTACTATAAACTCATTGTGATTCTAGCAATGGAGTAACTTATTTCATTGATGTGGAGGCAGTTGTCATTGGAGTTTCTGAGGTCAGGGAGAGGGAAAACAGGTGTAATATGGGGGCATTTTGGGGACTTGGGAACTGTCCTGAATAACATTGTAAAGACAGATACAGGCCATTATATATCTTGACATAATCTACAGAATTGCATGGGAGAGAGTGTAAACTACAATGTAAACTATTATCCATGCTTAGTGGCAATGCTTCAAAATGTGTTCATCAATTGCAATGAATGTATCACACTAATAAAGGATGTTGTTAATGGGGGTAATTGTGAGTGGTATGGGGAGCAGGGCATATGGGAATCCCCTATATTTTTATGTAACATTTATATACTCTAAATAACTTTAAAAAATTAAAAATAAAAAAAAATACAAAACTAAGTAACATATATTATTTTTTCACCACTATATATTTTTTCTGATTTACAATCAATGTTAAACACAGGTCTCAGTAAAATGTGAAAACATTCTATTGATTGGTTTTCAAAAATAAGTAGAATACCTGCTCTATTCACCACTATGTATTTATATTGACTTTGAATCAATATTAAAACACAAGACACATTTAGTGAACTGTAAAAAAATTACTTGCTTAGATTTCCAAATGAATAAAATACATGCTTTAGTCAGTGCTATGAACTTATATTGACTTAAAATCAATGTTAAAACACAGGACTCACATAATGAACTGTGAAAAATCTATCTTGATTAGTTTTTGCATGTAGAAATGAATGCTTTATTCACTGCTATGAAATTATATTGATTACAATCAATGTGAGTACACTGAACAGAGAAAACATTATCTTGATTATGTAGTAATGAATAAATAATTTTCAAAATTAATCAATGTAGTGTTTCCACATTTCACTAAGTGAGCTCTATGTTTTAACACTTATAGTCAGTCAGTCCATATAAGTATATAGCATTAACTACACCATGCATTTTATTTACTTTTCAAAACTAATCAAGATAACATTTTCCAAGTCAACTGAGTCCTATGTTTAACTATTGATTGTAACTCAATATAAGTACATATTGGTTAATAAAACAAGTATTTTAGTGAGATTTCAAAACTAATCTAGACAGTGTTTTCAGATTTCAGTATGTGATTTCTGTGTTTTAAAATTGATTGTGTCAATATAAATTTATATCAGAAAATAAAGCACATATTTGTTTTCCAAACAAATTAAGATACTGTTTTCATAGTTCACTAAGTGAATCCTGTGTTTTAACCCTAATAGCAAGTCCATATATATATACTTGGCAATAAATAAGGCATGTATTTTACTCAGTTTTCAAAATTAATTAAGATATTGTTTTCACAGTTCACAAAGTGTGCAATGTGTTTTAACATTCTAAGTCAATATAAGTACATTGTGATGAATGAAGGGTGTATTTTACTTAGTTTTCAAAACTAATCAAGAGTGTTTTCAGAGTTCACTACATGATTCTGTGTTTTAACATTGATTGTAAATCAATATATGTATATAGCAGTGAATAAAGCATGTATTTTATTTAGTTATATAAATGAATCAATATAATGTTTTCACTGTACACTGAGTCCTGTGTTTTAACATTGATTTCAGTCATATAATTACGTGTCATTAAATAAAGCATGTATTTTACTTAGTTTTCCAAACTAATCGTGTTAGTGTTTTTACAATTCACTATTTGATTTCTGTGTTTTAGCATTGATTATAAGTCAATATATGTACATAGCAGTGTATGAAGCATTTTTCTACTTAGATTTCCAAATTAACCAAAGTAGTCTTTTCACAGTTCACTATGTGAGTCCTGTGATTTATATTGCATATAAGTCAATGTAAGTTCAAGCTCTGATAAAAGCATGTAATTATTTAGTTCTAAAAGTTAATCCAGATAGTGTTTTCACAGTACTCTAAGTAAGACCTGTGATTTACTATTGATTGTAAGTCAATAAATGTACATATTGGGGAATAAAGCATGTATTTTACTCTGTTTAGAAATGAATCAAGGTACTTTTTACTCAGCACTAAGAGTGTAATCTGTTTTGCCATTGATTGTAAATCAATATATTTACAAAGTTGTGAATAAAGCATGTATTTTACTTTGTTTAAAAATCTAATCAATTTAGAATTTTCACAGTTCTCTAGGTGAGTTCTTTGTTTTAACAATGATTGTAAGTCAATATAAGTTAGTGGTGAAAAAAGCATGCATTTTACTTAGTTTTCAAATCTACTTAAGAGAAGTTTTTAATAGTTCACTAAGCGAGTCCTATGTTTTAACATTGACTCTAAGTCTATTTAAGTACATAGCAGTGCATAAAACATGTATTTTACTTAGTATACAAAACTAATCAAGATAGATTTTCATAGTTCACCGAGTCCTGTGTTTTATATTGATTGTAAATAACACAAATACATAGTATTGAATATAGCATGTGTTTCACTTAGTTTTACAAATTAACCAAGATTGTGTTTTAAGAGTTCACTATGTGATTCCTGTGTTGTAACATTGATTCTAAGTCATTATAAGTACATAATACTGAAGAAAGTATTTTGTTTAGTTTTAAAAAGTAATCAAGATTGTGTTTTCACAGCTCACTATGTGAGTCCTGTGTTTTAATATTGATTGTAGCTCATTATAACTACATACCACTGAATAAAGTGTGTGTTTTCATTAGTTTTCAAAACAAATCATCATAGTGTTTTCACAGTTAACTATGTGAGTCATTTTTACATTGATTGTAACTCAATATAAGTGATAACAGTGAATATTCAAATAATATAGTGCTTTCACGGGTCACTGACCCCTGTGTTTTAAATTGATTATCAGAAAGTATAAGTACATAGCTGTAAAAAAAAAAAAAAAAGAAGCAAGTATTTTAATTAGTTTTCAAAACTAATCAAGATAGGAATTTCACAGTTCACTATGTGAGTCCTGCATTTTTTTCTTACAATGATTGTAAGTCAGTATAATTACATAGCAATGAATGAAGCATGTATGTTACTTAGTTCTCAAAACTAATCAAGATTGTATTTTCACAAATCATTAAATGAGTCCTGTGTTTGAAAAAATTATTTTAGGCATTGCGTGAATAAAACATGTATTTTACTTACATTTCAGAAAGAATCAAATTAGTATTTTCACAGATCTCTGTGTGAATACTGTGTTTTAACATTGATTGTAAGTCAATATAAGTATATAGCAGTGATAAAGCATGTATTTTCCTTAGTTTTCAATCTAATCAAAATAGTTTTTTACAGTTCACTGAGTCCTGTGTTTTAACATTGATTGTAATTCAATCTAAGTACATATCATTGGGTAAAGTATATATTATTTAAAATTATTCAAGATAGTGTATTCAGAGTTCACAAAGTGAGTCTTGTGTTTAAACATTGATTGTCAGTCAATATAAATATATAGCAGTAAATAATGCATGTATTTTAATTACTAACCAAAACTAATCAAGATAGTGTTTTCAGAATTCATTAAGTGATCCCTGTTTTTCCAATGATTGTGAGTCAATATAAATATGAGCCAGAGTACCGCACTTATTTTTCTTATTTTTCATATCTTGTTCAAAATGTGTCGTATTTTAACATTGATTGTAAGACAAGATAAGTACCTAGCCCTGAATATAGCATGTATTTTACTTAGTTTTCAAACTAATCAGGATAGTGTTTTTACAATTCACTAAGTTTGTTCTGTGTTATAACATTCATTGTGAGCCAATATAAATATATAGGTTTGAATAAAGTATGTACTTTGTTTAGTTTTCAAAAGTAATCAAGAGTGTGTTTTCAAATTAACTACATGAGTACTATGTTTGTAAGTCAATATATCTACCTAGTCCTGAATAAAGCATGTATTTTACTTAGTTTTCAAATCTAATCAATATACTGTTTACACAGTTCACTAGGTGAGTCATGTGTTTTAACATTTATTGTAAGTCCCTGTGAGTGCATTGCACTGAACAAATCATGTATTTTACTTATTTTAGAAAGTAATCAAAATAGTATTTTCACAATTCCTATGTAAGCCGTGTGCTTTAACATTGATTGTAAGTCAGTATAAGTACATATCACTAAATATAGCATTGATTTTACTTAGTTTTTTATACTTATCAAGATAATATTTTTACTGTTCAGTATGTATGCTGTGTGTTTTCTTATAGATTGTAAGTTAATATATGTACATAACACTGAATAAAACATGTATTTTCCTTAGTTTTCCAAATTAATCAAGATAGTGTTTTCACAGCTCAATTTGTACATCATTTGTTTTTACATTGATTGTAAGGCAATAAAAATACATAGCACTAATGAAAGCATGTAGTTTACTTAGTTTTCAAAACTAATCAATATCCTGCTTTTACAGTTCAATAAGTGAGTTCTGTGTTTTAACATTGTAAAACCATATAAATACATAGCACAGAATAAAGCGTGCATTTTACTTAGTTTTCAAAGCTAAAGAAAATAGTGTTTTCCCTGATCACTTGGTATGTCTTGTATTTTAACATTGGTTGTAAGTCAATATAAGTACATAGCACTGAAGAATGTCTGTATTTTACTTAGTTTTCAAAACTTATCAAGATACTGTTACCAAAGTTCACTATATGTCATGTGTCTAAACATTGATTATAAGTTAGTATAAGTACATTGAACTGAATAAAGCATGTATTTTACTTTTCAAAACCAATCAAGATAGTATCTTCCCATTTTACTATGTACATTGTATTTTTTAACATTTAATGTCAGTCAAAATTAGTACATAGCACTGAAAAAAGAATGTATTTTATTTAGTTTTCAGAACAAATCTATATGCTGTTTTCAAAATTCACTAAGTGAGTGCTGCATTTTTACATTCATTGTAAGACAATATAAGTATATAGCACAGAATAAAGGGTGTATTTTACTCAGGTTTCAAAACTAAACAAGATCATTTTTATCCAGATCACTGTGTACATCATGTGTTTTAACACTGATTGCAAGTCAATATAAGTACACAGCATTGAATAAAGCATATATTTTAGTTAGGTCTCAAATCTACTCAAGATACTGTTTTCATAGTTTAGTACATTTGTTCTGTTTTTAAACTTTCATTGTAATTCAATATAATTACATAGCATTGAATAATGCATTTATTTTCCTTAGTCTTCAAAATTAATCAAGATAGTGTTTTCACAGTTCACTAAGTTATTCTTGTCTATTAAAATTGATTGTACCTCAATATAAATACATAATAGTGAATAAATCATGGATTTTCCCTTCTTTTCAAAACCTATCAAGATAGTGTTTTCACAATTAACTATGTGAGTACTGTGTTTCAACACTGATTGTAGTCAATATAAATACACAACATTGAATAAAGCATGTAGTATACTTAATTTTCAAAACTAATCAAGATAGTGTTTTCATAGTTCACTAAGTGATCCCTGGGTTTTAATATTCATTATAATTCAATATAATAAACACATGGCACTGAATAAAACATATATTTTATTTAGTTTTTTATCCTAATCTTGATAGAGTTTTCAAAGTTCAATATGTTATTCCCTTGTTTTAACATTGTTTGTAGATCAATATAAGAACAGAATGGTGAATAAATCATGTATATTCACAAATTTGATAAACAAATTACCACTGTTTTTCCCCAGGTCACAATGTAAGTCCTATGATTTAACATTGATTATTGTCAATATAACTCCATAGCAGTGGATAAAGAATGTATTTTACTTAATTTTCAAACTAATTAAGATAGTGTATTCACAGTTCACTGATTCCTGTGTTTTAGCATTGATTGTAAGTCAATATAAGTACATAGCAGTGAATAATGCATATATTTAGCTTAGTTTTCAAATTAAACCAGATAGTATTTTCAAATTGCACTATTTGAGTCCAGGTTTTTACATTGATTGTAAGTCTATATAATTACATAGTGGTACAAAAAGCATGTTTTAGTTCATTTTCAAACAAAGCAAGTTTGTGTTTTCAGAGTTCAGTAAAAGAAACCTATGTTTGAACAAGAAACCCATCTTAGACCAGGAATTCAAGGAGGCTGAAAGTGAATGGTTGGTATACAAGTGATTTTATGTCTATATAGTACATAGCAATGAATAAAGTATGTATTTTCTTAGTTTTAAAAACTTAATTCAGTTAGTGTCTTCACAATTCAATAAGTGGTTGTGTTTTAACATTGATTGTCAGTCAATATAAGTACATAGTAAGTAAACATATATCTTACTTTTTTAAAAAACGAATCAAGATAGTGTTTTCACAGTACAAGGAGTCCTGTGCTTTTACATTGATTGTAAGTCAATGTAATTACATATATCTGAATAAAGCCTGCATTTAACTTAGTTTTCAAAACTAATCAAGATAGTGTTTTCACATTTCATGAAGTAATACCTGTGTTTTAACATTGATTGTCAGTGATTATAAGTACATAGCAGTAAGTAAAGCATGTAATTTACTTGGTTTTCAAAACTAATCAAAAAGTGTTTATATGCTCACCCAGGACAACTAACAAGGAAATGATGATGGACAATGGCCATCCCAAGGAACAGAGTGAGTCTACAACTGCAAGCAAGAAAGCCCCATCCATCTTCCCTATGGGATATAAGCCCCCTCTCAATTAGGGGTGGAGTGGACATCACCATCCCAGAATCCTCAGGATTGGGGAATGAACTATGGGTTAGAGTGGACTTACTGGTATTCTACTATAGACATATTATGATTCTAGCAATGGAAGAAATTACAACATTGATGTAGAGCCAGTGACCACTGGAGGCTCTGGGGGCAGGGAGAGGGAAAAAATGTAATATGGGGGCTTTTTGGGGACTTGGGAATCAACCTGAATGACACTACAATGGCAGATATTGGCCATTTTATATAATCACATAACACACAGAACTGTGTGGGAGAGAGTGTAGACTACAATGTGAACTATGGCCCATGCTCAATGCCTGTGCCCCAGGATGCATTTGTCAATTGCAACAAATGTGCCACATTAATGAAGAATGTTTATGTGGGAGGGTGTGGGAGGTGTGGGGAGTGGGGCATATGGGAATCCCTATATTTTTGTGTAAAATTTATGTAATCTATGTATCTTTTAAAATTTTTTTCAAAAATTATTAAATAAAAAAATACAGTGTTTTCATACTTCACTGAGTCATGTGTTTTAACAGTCAGTCAATAGAAGTATAGCAATAAATAAAACATGTATTTTACTTAGTTTACAAAAGTATTCAAGGTAGTGTTTTCACATTTCACTATGTGAATCTGATATTTTAATATTGTAAGTCAATATAAATACATAGCACTGAAAAAAAGAATGTATTTTACTTAGTTTTCAAAACTAATCAAGATATGTTTTCACAGCTCACTGGGTTCTGTGTTTTAGCATTGACTGTCATCCAATATAAATACATAATAGTAAATAAAACATGTATTTTACTTAGTTTTCAAAACTAATCTAATAGAATTTTCACAGCTCAGTTTCAGAATACTGTGATATAACATAGATTGTAAATCAATAGAAGTACAGAGCAATGAATAATCCATGTATTTTACTTAGTTTTCAAAACAACAAAGATTGTGTTCTAACAGTTTAATAAGTGAGTCTTCTGTTTTAACTTTGATTGTACATCAGTATAAGTGCACAACAGTGAAAAAAGAATGTATTTTACTTATTTGTTCAAAACAAATCCAATAGAGTTTTCGCAGTTTAATTGAGTCCATTGTTTTAACATTGATAGAAGGTCAATGATAGGTCAATTTCAGTGCATAATGGTAAATAAGCATGTATATTACTTAGGTTTCAAAACTAATGTAGATAGTGTTTTCACAGTTCACTGAGAGGTCTGTGTTTTAACATTGATTGTAAGTTAATATAAGTACATAAAATTGAATAAAGGAAGTATTTTACTTAGTTTTTGAAACGAATGGAGATTGTGTTTCCACAGTTCTCTGTGAGTCCTGTGTTTTAACATTGTCAGTATTAAGTCGTATCAGTGAATAAATCATGTATTTTGCTTACTTTCAAAACTAAGCAAGGTAGTATTTTCACAGTTTGCCATGTCATTCCTGTATTTTAACATTGATTGTAAGTCAATACAGGTACATAGCACTGAATAATGAATGTATTTTAGTTAGTTTTCAAAATTAATGAAGAGAGTGTTCTCAAGATCACTAAGAGAATTGCATTTTTTTAAAAATTATTTTATTTTACTTTTAAGAAGTTTTAGATTACATAAATGTTACATAAAAAAATATAGGGGAATCCCATATGCCCCCCCCCACTTTCCCACATTAACAACATCCTTCATTAGTGTGGTACATTTGTTACAATTGATGAACACATATTGAAGCATTGCTCCTAACCATGGACTTTAGTTCACATTATAGTTTACACTCTGTCCCGCACACATTTTTGTAGATTATGACAAAATATATAATGGCCTGTATCCATCAGTGCAATGTCATGCAGGACAATTCTAATGTCCTGAAAATACCCCCATATTACACCTATTCTTCCCTCTCTCTCCCCTCAGAACCTCTGGTGGACGCTGCCTTTATATCAATAATAAAAATTCTTCCATTGCTAGAATACCAATAAGTCTATAATAGAATAATAATAAATCTACTTTAATCCATTGTTCATTCCCCAAGAGAATTGCATTTTAACATTGATTGTAAGTCAACATAATTTCATAGTGGTGAATAACGGATGTATTTCATTAGTTTTCAAAACTAATAAAGATAGTGTTTTCATAGATCACTAAATGAGTCCTTTATTTTATCACTGATTGTAAGTCAATAAGTACATACCACTGAATAATGCAATTATTTTACTCAGTTTTCAAAACTAATCAAGATAGTGTTTTCAGAGTTTAGTAAGAGAGTCCTATGTTTTAATATTGCTTGTCTCTATTAGTACATTGCAGTGAATAAAGCAAGTATTTTCTTAGTTTACAAAACTAATCCACAGTGTTTTCTCCCTTCACTAAGAGAAACCTGCATTTTTATATGGATTATAACTCAATATAAGCATCTAGCAGTGAATGTAGTCTTATTTTACTTAGTTTTCTAATATAATCCAGATAATATTTCACTGTTCACTAAGCAATACCTGTTTTAACATTGATTGTATGTCATTATAAGTACATAGCTGTGACTAAAGCATGTATTTACTTAGTGAACTATGAAATCACTGTCTTGAATAGTTTTGAAAACTAAGTCCAGTGTTTTGACATTGATTATAAGTCGATATAAATACATAGAGAATATGGCATGTATTTTACATAGATGATATAACTAATCAAGATAGTGTTTTCACTGGTACTTAGTTTTCAAAACTAATCGAGTTAGTGTTTTCTAATATACCGAGTCCTATGTTTTAACACTGATTGTAAGTCAGAATAAGTACAAAGCACTTAATAAAGCATTTATTTTACTTAGTTTTCAAAACTAATCAAGATAGTGTTTCCATAGTTCACTAAGTGATTCCTGTGTATTAACATTGATTGTAAGTCTAAATACATACATAGTGGTGAATAAAGCATGTATTTTATTCTAGTTTTCCAAACTAATCAAATTAGGGTTTCACAGTTCACTTGGTCCTGTGTTTTAACATTTCTTGTAAGCCAATATAAATACATAGCAGTGAATAAAGCATGTATATTCCTTAGTTTTCAAAACTAAACAAATGTTTTTTCACATTTCAGTAAGATAGTCCTGTGTAATAACTTTGATTGTAAGTCCATATAAGTGCATAGTGGTGAATAAAGCATATATTTTCCTTAGTGTTCAAACAAAATCCAGATAGTGCTTTTATAGTTCACTATGTCCCATGTTTTAACACTGATTGTAACTCAATACAAGTACATAACAGTGAATAAAGCATGTATTTTACTTAGTTTTCAAAACTAATCAAGATTGTGTTTTCAGATTTCCCAATATTAGTCTTGTATTAGCCAAAGGGGTGCTGATGCAAAATACCAGAAATTGGTTGACTTTTATAAAGGGTATTTATTTGGGGTAGAAGCTAACAGTTACTCAGCCATAAACCATAAGTTTCTTTCCTCACCAAAGTCCATTGCCACATGTTGGAGCAAGACAGTTGCTGATGTTTGCCAGGATTCAGGCTTCTTGTGTTCCTCTCTTCCCAGGGCTTGCCTCTCTCTGGGCTCAGGCTTGCTTTGTGCCACAAGGCCAGTTGTAGACTATCAGGCAAATGGCTTGCTTCTCTTCCCAGGGCCTTTGTTCTTCCCTCATGACCAAGCTACTCTGTACGACACATCCCAGGGCTCTAGCTCAAGACTCTGCATCACAACTCCAACTCAAAACTGCTTCAACTCTGTTCTTTGCCATGCCTTTTATATTTGATTCCAAGGGGTGGGGCTCAATGCCCTACTGACATGGCCCAGTTAACACCCTAATCATAACTTAATCATGCCCAGATTAGCAGACCAGTTTACAAGCATGACTCAATATTTATTTTTGGAATTCATAATTACACCAAACTGCCAAACTGCTACAAGTTCTATATTTAAAATTGATTGTAAGTCAATATAAGTATATATCACTGAATAAGTCATTTATTTTACTTAGTTTTCAAAACTTATAAAGTGTTTTCACAGTTTATAAAGTGATTCCTGTTTTAATATTGATTGTCAGTCAAAACTACATAGCCTTAAATAAATCATGTATTTTATTTAATTTTCAAAACTAATGGAGATAATGTTTTCATAGTTCACTGAGTCCTCTCTTTTAACATTGTTTTTTTCTTTAGTAAATGCACCTATCAGTGAATAAAGCATGAGTATTACCTGGCATTCAAAACAAATACAGATAGTGTTTTCACAGCTCACTAAGTCAGTCCTGTATTTTTATGTGTATTATCAGTCAATGTAATTGCACGGTTTTAAAAACTAATGTAGTTAGTTGTATTAGTCAGCCAAAGGGGTACAGATGCAAAATACCAGAAATTGGTTGGTTTTTATAAAGGGTATTTATTTGGGGTAGAAGCTTACAGTTACCAGGCCATAAAGCATACGTTACTTCACTTACCCAACTCTGTGAGGGGTCTGGCTTCCTGGGGCTTGATTCTATCCAGGTTCAGCTGCTTGTTCTCTACAAGGCAAGCTGTAGACTATCAGGCAAACAGCTCATCTCTTCCCCCCACAAACCCCGGCTTTCTCGACTTTCTCATGACCAAGCTCCTCTGTATGCTTACTTCTTGGGGCTCCAGCTCAAGACTCCAACATCAGAACTACAACTCAGAACTCCAACTAACTCCTCTGCTCTGCCATGTAGTTTTATTTTTGAGTCCCCACCCACAAAGGGTGGGGACACAACATCTTACTGACATGGCCCAGTCAAAGCCCTAATCATAACTTAATCATGCTCAGAGGAACAAACCAGTTTACAAGCCTAATCCAATATCTATTTTTGGAATTCATAACTATATCAAACTGCCACACTAGTGTTTTCACAGTTAACACAATGTGTTTTAAAATTAATTGTAAATCAATAAAAGTTCATAGTGGTAAATAATGCATATAGTTTCTAAGTTTTCAAAAATAATAGAGGTAGTGTTTTTATAGTTAACTCAGTGAATCACGTGTTTTCACATTGACTATGACTTAATACATGTACATAGTTGTGAATAAAGCATGTATTTTACCTGCTTTCTAAAACTAATCAAGGTAGCATTTTCCCAGTACACTGAAACCTGTGTTATAACATTGTTAGTCAATATAAGTACATAACTTTAAATAAAGTATGTATTTTACTTAGTTTTCAAAACTAATCAAGATAGTGTTTTCACAGTTCAGTCTCTGATTTAACCTTGATTGTAAGTCAGTATGAGTGCATAGCACTGAACAAAGCATATGCATTACTTAGTTTTCAAAACTAATCAAGATAGTGTTTTTTATATACTTTTTTTTTTTTTAAGTATACTTAGATTTCATGTTACATAAAAAATATAGGGGATTCACATGTGGCTTGCTCCCTGCCCCTCCCACATTTTCCCACATTAACAACACCCCTCTTTAGTATGGACCATTTGTTACTATTGATGAACAAATTTTGGAGCATTGCCACTAAACATGGATTATATTTTACATTGTAGTTGACATTCTGTCCTGCACATTTTTGCAAGTTATTCCAGGAGATACAATGGCCTGTATCTGTCATTGCAATGTCATTCAAGATAGTCCCCCAAATGCCCCCATATTACACCTGTTTTTCCCTCTCCCACCCCTCAGAACCTCCAGTGGCCACTGCCTCCACTTCAGTGGAATAAGTTCTTCCATTGCTAGAACCACAGCAAGTCTATAGTAGAATACCAGTAAGTCTACTCTAGTCCATTGCTCATTCCCCAATCTGGAGGATTATGGGATGGTGATGCCCAATTCACCTCTAATTGAGAAGGGACTTATATCTCATGGAGCTGATGGATAGTTCTATCTTGCTTGCAGTTGCAGACTATCTTTTTTCCTTGGGATGGTCATTGTCCATCATCATCTCATTGTTAGTTGTCCTGGGTGAGCCCAATGATCTGGGGAGTGGGTGTTGAAACTCTGTTGAAATTCAGGTCCAGCTGTCTCATGGACAGCTCAAAGATTTAAGTCTGTTGGACATATACCTATCAGCTCTAGTACTAACTATAGGTTTAATTAGAAGGGACAGAAGAGCCATGTGCAGGGAAACCACAACTGAGTCCAACATTGTCACATTGAGGAGCATAAATTCCAAAGTAAGGCTCACTGGCAGGACACTAAGCTCCTGAGCTGTCTTCCCTGCCTATAGTGTCTAATCTCTTTTGTCTTTACCATTTCCCCCATTTGGTCAAGGTCTTTTCTGTAGTTTTATGCCACCCAGTTTGTGGAAATTTATTATGGCAACCCTAGGAACTAATACAGATTTTATTCCTGGGAAATGGGTGGTGCTGTGATAAATCATGGTGAGCTCTCATGTAGACATTCCAGCTAAAATCTAGCTTCAACTCACAGACACAGGTAATGTTAACCTAGATGTTTCCCACTCCTCCGGTCAAGCCATCCCCAGCCAGTGACTCTCTGCTGAAGCTATAGACATCAAAAAGCACAAAATGCCACCCACACTCTACCCAGTCTGAATTCCTAACCCCATGAAACATGAGCAAAGGAAAATATGTGATTTATGCCAGTATTTTGGAAAATACATTTTCTGCATAATAATAACAACAAAATTAATACATTTGTTGAAACCTGAAAAGGTACTAAAGAAGGTACGTGGAAATCTAAGTATGCTTCCTGTTCTGCAGTACTCCAGGCTCTGCCTCTGGAAGTTACAACTGTTAAGTCTTATCATAGCTTTTTAGAAGTATTAACTGAATATTCATATAGCATTCAGGCTGCACCACCATTTTTCTAAGGTTTTTATTTATATTCACTAATTTATGTGGCTATCCAGAGGTGGTTGCAGGGAGAAAAGTTCTCCTTTTCATTCCAAATACTCTCCAAAAATGGTAAGTCTGAAGTGCTGCTCATAATTGCCTTTATAATGCTGCTCCTCCGATGGGATGTTTACATTCTTCAAAACGTACTTCCTAATCCTTTTTTCAGTTCCCTTCCAAGTTGACATTCAGAGGTGTGACCCTCTTCTCTACTTTTCTTATTTTTCTATCAAGCTGGGGGCCATGAAAATTTCTCCATTTAGGACAATAGAGAATTACCTGTTCCCTCCCTCAAGTGCCAACCACTCTCCTCATTTGGGTAAGCTTTGGAGAAAAGATGCCATCATTTATATTAAGCAGTACTTATATCTCATCAACAACCTATTTGATTTATTAGTTGAAGAAATCTTGGGTGAATTGGCAGGAATGGACCTTTGTTCTGTTGCATTCCATAACAGGAAAGATACTGTATTAATTTTCTAGGGCTACCATAAAAGTATCAAAATTTTAGACTCTTAAAACCACAGAAATTTATTCTTTCACAGTTCTGGAGGCTGAAAGTCTGAAATGAAGGTTGCACAGGGCTGTGCTTTCAGCAAAGGCTCAAGGGGAGAAGTCTTTGTTTGCATTTTCCTAGATTCTAGTGGTACCAGGCAACTTCTGGTGCTCCACCACTTAGATGTGCTATCTCCAGTTTCAGCTCCATCTTCACAGAGCCTTCTCCCCAAATGGGTCTGTGTTTTTTGTCCCTTTTACTATTTTTATAAGAACACCAATCATATTGGATTAGAGAACCTGTACATGAGATTAAATGTCCATCTCTCTCTAAATGTACTGCTCTAATATTTTGTGTTTTAGGACAGGACTAATTTTATTTTCTTTCCCCAATTCAGTTACCACAAACTTTATTGTGAAAATTCTTGTTTTTACTGGAATTTTTCTCTTCCTTTTCCTTTTTGCTTCTTCAAATTTAAGTCAAGAGGATTAGAACTTTGATCAATAGTTATTGTATTACTCTTTTTCTTTGAAAATTTTCCTATTAATTCTAGAGGCTTTTGATAATTACCCATTAATAAATATTTAAATCCCTCTTTCAAGCACCCCATAACCTGCTTTTCAGGAGTAACCCCAATAAAATATAAATTTCAAAATATCTCCAGCCCCCAACCTCTCGCTCCCCACCCACACACTAGGAGGAACCATTTTCCATTTTAGGTTTTGGCATCATTGGAAATCTTACTCAGTTCTGATTTTTAATCCAGAGCTCTTTCCAAAAGCTATGCTACGGTATTTCCATGACTTGACAATTTATCACTTTGAGACACTTAATTTTTTTTATTTTTTTAAGTTATTTTAAGAAAATTGAGATTACATAAATGTCTCATAAAGAATATAGGGGATTCCCATATGCCCTGCTCCTTACCCCTCCCACACTTTCCCATATTAACAACATCCTTCATTAGTGTGGTACATTTGTTACAAATGATGAACACATATTGGAGCATAACCACTAAGTGTGGGTTATAGTTTATATTACAGTTTAAATTCTCTCCCACACAAGATATATATGACCTGTATCTGACATTGCAGCATCATTGAGCACAATTCCAATGTCCTGACATTACCCCCATATCACACCTATTTTTTCCTTCTCCCTCCCCTCAGAACCTCTGGTGACCACTGCCTCCACATCAATGATAAAATTTCTTCCATTACTGGAATCACAGTAAGTCTATAGTAGAATAGCAGTAAGTCTACTCTAGTTCATTGTTCACTCCCCAATCCTGATGATTCTGTGATGGTTATGCCCACTCTGCCTCTAATTGAGAGAGGGATAGATCCCATGGGGCAGATGGATGGGACTATCTTGCTTGTAGTTGTAGACACTCTGTTCCTTGGGATGGTCACTGTTCATTATCTTCTCCTTGTTAGTTGTCCTTGGTGAGTACAATGAACTGGAGAGTAGGTGTTGCATCTCTGTTGAGATTCAGGGCCCAACTGGCACATGGAAAGCCCAAAAGTTTAAGTCTCTTGGACATAAACCTATCAACTCTAGTACTAACTATAGGTTCAAATAGAACTTGCACAAGAGCTATGTGTAGGGAAACCACAACTGAGGCCAACTCTATCACACTGGGGAGCATAAATTCCAAAGTAGGGCCCAGTGGCAGGGCACCAATCTCCTGAGCTATCAGCCCTGCCTATAGTGTCTGGATGTCTCCAGAGCCCTCAGGAGCCTTGCTATTAGAGGCAATATTTACTGTGACAGTCAATGAGATCCTGCTGAGATGTGCATAAGTGTAACCTCTGGAATTACCTCCCAACTCACTTTGAAGTCTCAGCCATATAAACTCATTTGTCTTTCCCCTTTCCCCTTTTTCATCAATGTCTTTTTCCAATTGAATTGCTAGTTGGTGCTTGGTAGTAATCCCTTGGTTCCAGGGAGTCTCATCCCCAGGAGTCAAGTCCCATGTTGGGGCAAAGGTAAATGCATTTATATGCTGAGTTTGGCTTAGAAAGAAGCCACATTTGAGCAACAAGGAGGCTATCAGGAGCTATCTCTGAGGCAACCTATAATACTAAGCTAAGTTTCAATTTCAAAAGAAAAGGTTCAAAAGTACAGTTATCAATATCAAGGGCCCATCAATGGTCCATCCTCCTTCACTAGTCACTGGCCCTGTACTTGGGGAATTTTTGGTGTCCCATTAGAGAATGTGGCAGAACTCCCCCAAATGGGAATTCAATATTCTTTTGGTTATTGTGTGGATCACCACCCACTGTGACAATGACCCAGGAACAATTGAACTCATTCATATGCCATATATGTATGTCCCAGGTGAACTTCTGTCCATGCATTCCCCATCCCTGACACCCTGCACCAGTGATCCTCCCTGCCACAGTTGTAACCCTTTTGTGATCCAACAATTCTCAAAAAAAATGAAGTCAAGAAAATAATGGAATAAAATTAATAAGAAAATGAAATAATAATGATAGTTTTAAAAATAACAAAGTGCAAAAATTTTTTTTAAATTTTGAAATTAATTTTTTTTAAAAAAATTGGCAGTATGTCTGTCATCACTGTAAGATCTGTTCTCTTCTATATACAGTGACATTTTCTTTCATTTATTACCCCAGTGTCATTTTTTTTTTCATTTTATCTTCAAAGAAGCTTTAGGTTACAGAAAAGTCATATAGAGAATATAGGGGATTTCCATATATCCAACATCCCCCCCCCTTTCCTGTTTCCCCTATTAACATTTTACATATGGATAGTACATTTGCTATCATTGATGTGCAAATATTGAAGCATTGCTACTAACCATGGTCAATGATTCACATTATGGTATATAATTTGGACCATACACATTTATAAATTTTGATGAAATTTAACATGGACTGTATCCATCATTGCAAGATCACATAGAACAACTCCAATGCTCCAAAAATGCCTGATGTTCCATCTATTCTATTCCTCCTTCCCCCTCCCCTTAGGACACACAGCAACCACCAAGCTTCACTCCTTGAAGAACAAGTTTCATAGTTATTTACAACAACTTTGAGCACTTGACATAGTGGCCTGTCCTCCCATATTAGGCACTGCCTTTTTTTCTCAAGAGACCCCAATCCCTCTATTTAAGAACATAGCAGGACTCCCCAATATGGGAGTCCAATACCTTCCCATTGTGTGGGTCTTTACCCACTGACACCACACACTATGACAGGATGAACACTCATAGACTCCCTAGAAGCCTGCCCCCGGTGCACCCTGTCCCACATGCCTGCTCATCCAAAACCCTAAACCAGTAACCCTCCACCTGCTGTATGTGCCAAAAGAACATTCACAACATTGTAGTTCTAACCACATTACCTGAAAATCCCCAGAGTTCATCTTCTCCCTCCCACAACCGTCCCCCCAGTTCCATGGACAGTGCAACCCACCCCCCTACCCTACCCCTCTCACAAACCAGCACCACCCATCCCAATAGCATCATTGCACCACTATCATACCCATCCAGTGCACAACTACACCCTTCCACCTTATCATAGATTTTGCCGATATGGCTCACAACCCACTATGCCATTTCTGAGACACACTTAGATTTAACATAAAAAAATAATCCAAGGTGATATGATTTCATAGGTGTTGGGGCATAAATTATCTGTTGAACAGTAAGGCAACTGGTTCATTCAGAACAATCTTCCACACTAAGGCAGTTACCAACAGGGGTTTTTGACACATTTGTCTGATTCATTCAAAACTGGGTAAGGATTAAAATAAAGTGGTTGTTTATTGGCGAAGTAGCTGTGTTTCACGGATAGGGCACTGACCTGGAAGTTTCCACTCCCAGGTATGAATCCAGCTATGAGTCTTATTAAGTTGTGAGATCTCAGGCAAAACATTGCACCTTTAATTAACCTTCCTGAGCATTTACACTTCACACTTTACATGCATTAACTCATTCATAAGCCTATGTCATGGTTGATTTACTATCCTATTCCTCAGGCAGAATAACTGAGGTACAGAAATACATGTGCAACAATGAGAAAAAATAGCAGTGAACTTTATCAAAAGTCAGAAGTTTTGTGAATCAAATGGCATTATCAAGAAAGTGAAAAGAACCTACAAAAATAGTTGCAAATCATATTAAGTAAGGGTTTAATAGCCAGTATGTATAAAGAATACTTACAGCTCAACAACAAAAAGAAAAACAACCCAATTAAAAATGGACAAATGATTTGAATAGATAATTCTCCAGAGGATATACTAATTACCAATGAGCACCTGAAAAGATATTCAAAGTCATTATTCATTAGGGAAATGCAACTGAACTTGGATTACACTATGACAGCCAATATAAAAAGATAAAAGGAAAACAACAGGTGTTAGGATGTGAATAAATAGGAACCCTCATACATTGCTGGTGGGAATGAAACATTTTACAGCCACTGTGGAAACAGCATAGCAGTCCCTCAAAAACATAAAGAATTACCATATGACCTACAACCCCACTGATAGGTATATTAGAATTGAAAATAGAGACCCAAACAATTACTTGTACACCAATGTCCCTAGAAGCATTAGTCACAATAGCCAAACAGTTGAAGCGACTCAAGTGTTTCCTATATATGTAATAGAATATTATTCAGCCATAAGAAGTTGAAGTTCTGATACATGCTACTACATGAATGAACCTTGGAAACATGCTTAGTGAAATAAGATAGACTCAAAAGGACAAATATTGTATGATTCCACTTATATTTCTAGAATAAGCAAATTCAGAAAGCTGCTAAGCAGATTTGAAGTTACTGGGTCAGGGGGAATGGAATGCTATATACGGAGTTTTTGTATGGGTAATGGAAAAGTTTTAGTAATGGCTGGTAGTGATGGTAGCACAATATGGTAAATGTAATTAATCCCACTGAATTGTACACATAAAAACAGTTGAAATGACAAATTGTATGTTATTTAAATGTTACCTTAATAATTTTTTAAAATCCTATATAGCACATGAGAAAAATGCAATGTTGGCAAAAATGGTCTTGGATGATTTCAAAAAGATACTGAAATCTACCTGGGCTTCAAAATGGGCAGGAGGAGAAATAGGATTCTGTCATTGAATCTTAGTGTAGCACAGCACCAGAGTACTATTTCCTGACTATTTTACATTAATATGAATTGTCTTTAACTACAAACCCAGAAGTCTATTTCTTATTTCTTTCCTGCTCCTCTCCTTGGTCTCTTTCTTCTAGAACAGAAGGTTCAGTACCACCTCAGTCTATGCTTGTTAACCAACAATATCCATACACTCTAACCCCATCCTTGTCCAAGTCAAGTGAAGTTCCCTGAGTAATGTGCGAGCTGCACCCCCAATTTACTGACAGTTTCTGTGTCCCCTAGCTGCCTGGGAGTAGATGTTACAGGAGCTTCTGAGTGTCAGGGTAGATGAGGAAGCCATGTCTAATGCCAAGGTATAGCAACCTGTTTTTGTCTAAGATAGATATGTTTCTTTCTTGGATTCATTCTTTTCCAATTGAGTACAGATATGAAAACATGACCATACATTACAGATGTTGGCTACCATCTTTTGGGAGGAGAAATGTTGGAGAGGAACTGCAGGTGGCCTCAAGAACAAGCAAAAACTGTACAAGTTATGGAACCACTCAGTTTTAAGGGAAAAAATATAGATGATTTCAAATGCAGGGCATTCTGTTGGCTTTAGTCTGGAAAGTCATCCTGGTCCCTGATTCCTGGTGGGAATGAGGATATGGGATGTGGTTAAAGAAACTGATTTTCTAGGTAAAAAGCTATGAGCAAGTTCTACAGTCCTTGTTGGTCTGTTCCTTCTAAGTGGTATGGGATTAATTACTTGGGGTTTTGGTGATATACACATATGGTGTGATTATGAATGAATGTGTGAGTGTGTGCATTTCCCAGGTGATATTTCCAATCTACACAGGACAACTACCAGGGTCAACTGCCAGGGTCAAGGTGCAAATGATGGTGGAACTTCCTAATGACTGAGAAGATGAGGTGGACCCATCTAATGCTGAGGTGGGGTTGCTATTCTTTGTCTAAGATATAAATGTTCCCTTTTTTGTTTCTTTCTCTTTCCCTTGACTTCAGATGATGATATCCAATCATGTACATTATATTTGATATTTACAATTTCCTAGGAGAGGAAAGAGTCAAGTGGGTTCATCTTCAAACTGACCCCTGATTCAAAACGGCATCCACAAAAGGCAGCAGCAGGTTATAAACTATGTGGAGGGGTCTTTACCTCAGCAGCATTTTTTCCTCCATCAATTAAAATTTTGTATTAACAAAGCAAAATGGATTTGAGAGATGTATGTCCAAAGAAAGCATGTACCTTCCACAGATGTCCCTACACTTGCTTATGGGGCCTTTGGTTCAACCACTGTTTCCCATTTGTTTTCAAAAGGCATGAAGAGAATAAAGTACCTGAGTAAACACTACACATCATGATCTGATCTTCAGACTGTTCTCATTTCTGTAATTGTGTATGACTCTAAGAGCAAGTAAAAACAGCACATATTCTGGAATCACTCACTTGTTGAGGAAAAATCTGCACAAGAAAATCAGAGCATTCTTGCTAGCCTTGTCTGGAGAGTCATTCTGGTTCCATCTCTTGGAAGAAATGAGGATTGGGGTATGGTTAAAGAAAGTGATTTTCCAGGTACACAACTACAGTTCTTATAAGCATCAGTGTTCCCTTAAGGTGGCATGGATTCTGTGTACAGGGACTGGGGGGTGTCTATGTACAAGTCTGTGAGGGGTGCTTGTGAATGTGGGGGGCAGGTGAAGGAGGTGTGAGTGTGTTTCCTGGAGAGGTGCAGTGGGATGCATATCCTTGAACACACTTCTAGCCTCCACTCCTCATTCAAATCCAAAATCCCATGATTAGGAATAAAACCTGAATTTGCTCCCATTTGAGAGAGTTTGCTGTCCAACTGTCCCACAATACCTTCCAAGGCCTGGCAGGGTTTCTGAAGGACTTGTGTGAAGGGGCTACTGACTGGTTTGTTGCACACACTGCCTCTCATACTCCTGCTGGTCTGGTCTCCCGGAATGAACCAGGCCCACCAGAGGGTCTCTGGACCACAGGGCTGAGGGTTCCCTGCTCCTCTCAGAACCCACAGCTCCAGTAAGACAGGTCTGCTCTGTCCCCCAAACTGTACTCATGCCCCTCCCTGTGAACCTTCCTCAGGCCACACAGGGGTTTTCCTGCACTGGGTCACTTGGACATGCATAAATGTTTTCTTCCTTCACTCCCCTAGCTGTTAACACTTTCAGAACAAGTCCGGTTCCAGAAATTATCCTGTACTAAGTTCAAGAGAAGAGATTTGGGAAGTAAAGAGATTAAAACAAAGAAGAGGAAATACGGAGCAGGTTAGAAGAGGCAAAGGGAAACAAATGCATATGCAATCCACTGCTTTTCTCTACCTTTCTTTTTTGCACTTCAGGAAATTCAGCAAAACTGAGGGGAATACTAGGGTACCTGCTATTTTATGTGAACATGCAAGTGGAAATAAGAACTAGCTGATAAAAATAGGCACAGGAAGTGAAGGATGTCTTGAGAACTTGTTCCCCAGCAGACAGAAACCCTTTCCATACAAGCCCCTAGGATGCTCAGCCATCCATCCAATGGCTCCTCAATTTGGAGAAGAGGGCTGTAGGTGCCTGTAGGGTCACCATGTACAGCTTCCCCCTCCATTCATCTCTGTGCTTCCATAGATTCTAGAACTTGTGTTTGTTTTCCAGATCCTAGTATTGATAGCTACAAAGACCATGCATGACCTGAAGGTCTCAGCCTGAGCCTCAGAGGAACTCTTGTTTGGAGAATGAAAGAAGGCATAATACCGAAGAAATGGAGATTCTTCAGTACTCAATCCCTTATATCCAGTCTCTAATCAGCCAAGTTAGTGAAAGTTTGGTTTTTAGTTTGATAGATTTAGAGTGAATTTTAGAAATAGACTTTACTTTTAATATTAGATGTTATTATAATAAACAATATTTATCTCCTACTAGTTGTTTTTCTTAATATTTATCAATAAAATAAACACATATACAGATAAGCACTGTAAACAAAGTTATAGCTTCATGAATTATCATGTCTGTTTCCTGAATGGCTTCCATCAAGGTCACTCCCTCTCTCATAGAGTCCTCATTTAGTCATAGTTGAACAAATAACTGCAAATTTAATACTTAGCATCTGTACTCAGGCCAATGTATTTCTAAACACTTCCTTTACTAAACTCTGCTCACTCATCTGGAAGGGAACATGGGAACAGTATTACCCATGGTCTAATTTTAAAACTTGGGACTTCAATGCCTTTTATACTTCCAAGTCAATTTTCTTGGGTATAAAACTAATGACTCACAGTTTCTTTCCACTAATATATTACCTCATTTTTCTCTGGCACAATTCATTTGTTTTCAAAAACCTTGATGAGATTTAAGATTCTATTATGCCACTTGCTTTTTTCTAAATGCACAAAGGACTTTTCTTTTTCTTTAAAGCCCATCAATTTTACTAAAATATATATTGCCATTAGTCATTCTCAATTAGTGCTCAGTGTGCACATTTAATGTGCAGCTTCAAAGCATTTCTTCTATTTCCAGAAAAAAATGGTAAATTTGTTATTGCTTTCACATCTCTGCTTTTGTTTTTTCTTTCAGGCACTTCAGTTATTCACATATTGGCCCTTCAATATTTATCATTAACTTTTGAGACTTTTTCTGAAATCTTTTACAATCTGTGTAAAATTCTCTTGATTTTTTTTTCTCTTTTTAACTTCTGCTTCTTATAAGGCATTATCATTCATTGTGTTTCTTCTAGCTTACATTACACTTATGGAGTGATTTTTCCATTTTTTTTCATATTCTTTCCTGATTTCTGTCCCTTCATATTTTGAATATTTCTTATCTGATGTCTTTTCATATCTTACTTCATTTTCTTAATGCCTTATACCTTGCTTTGTGAAAAAGCACATCACAAAGTACATTGAGAGGAAGATCTTTCATTTCTTTGTAGAGCTGTTACTCTGCACTTATTTCTTTTCCACCCTATATTACCTTTGTATGTCAGTTAATATAAGTATTTTTTCTACTGGTCATTTTATACGGCTTTTACCCTTGAATTTGTAGAAAGTATTATGATTCAGAAGAGCTTTCCCAACCTCACAGAGCTGTCTCTCCTGTTGTTGCTGTAAAATGCTCAAAAATGTGGCAGCTTCTTCTGGGTATTTCCTGGGTCTGTACTTCTCCCACTCTTAAATATGGGCCTTCATTCTCACTAGCTCTATTGCACCTGTCAGTTTCTATCTTCCTTCTTCATCTGACTAAACTGAAACAAGAAATAGACAGTTACACAACAATAGTTGGAGACTTCAAACACTACTCTCAATAATGGATCGATCAAGACAGAATATTAGTAAGGAAACGGAGGATTTGAACAATAGTTTAAACAAACTACACCTAAGAGACACATATAGAACACCACTCAACAACTGTAGACTATGCATTCTTCTAAAGTGCCCATGGATCATTCTCCAGGCTAGACCACATATTAGGGCAGAAGACAATAAATTTTTAAAGACTGAAATCACACAAAGTTTTCTATTCTACCACAATGGAATGATATAAAAATCAATAACAGAATGAAAACTGGAATTGTACAAATAAGTGGAAAATACACAACCCATTCTTAAATAACCAATAGGATAATTTTCTAAAATCCACCTACAAAGGAAAGCAGAAAATTCTTGGAGACAAATGAAAAGGAAAATAAACCATGCCAAAAACTATGTGAAGGAACAAGGAATTGCTCATTGGGAAACATAAATTCCTACTTTAAAAAAGAAAGATCTCAAGTCAATAACCTAACTTCATATCTTGAGGAAAGAAGAGTAAGCTAAACCTAACACTAGTAGAAGGAAGGAAATAATAAAGATTAGAGTGGAGATAAGTGAGATAAAGAATAGAAAAACAATTGAGAGGATCAATGGAATCAAAATTTGGTTCTTGAAAAGATTAATAAAATTGACAAAGAAAAATGAGAGAGAATGCAATGAACTCTTTAAGGAATGCAAGTGGGAACATTACCACTGATCTGGCAGAAATTAAAAGGTTTATAAGAGAATACTATGAACAATCATATGCCAAGAAACTAGATAAATCTAGAGGAAATGAACAAATTCCTAGAAACATAAAAATAACCTGAACTGACTCAAGAAGAAATAAAAGATCTTGACAGACTTATAAAAGCAAAATGATTGAGTAAATAATCAAAAACCTCCCAACCAGGAAAGTTCCAAGAGCAGATGGCTTTAGGGAGAATTGTACCAAACATTCAAACAAGAATTAACATCAACCCTTCCCAAACTTTTCCAAAAAACTGAAGAGGTGGGAACTCTTCCTAACTCATTCTATGAGGCTTAGCATTAAATTGGTGTTTTTCCTCTTTAAAGGAAATGCAGGTAGAGAGCAAAAGGGAAAACTGAGGTCTGTGTGGTAAGGCTGCATTGATAAGCCTGTTCCTGCATTTCCTCCCAGACAGGGAGAGTCAAGACAGCTTTGCTTTTTTCACCTTAAGATAATTTGATGGTTCTTATTTTCAATCAGCCAATCTTGACTGAGCACTCCAGAATCAGGTCCAGTTGCTAGGCACCATGGAGGGAGATAAAGGACATAAAGGATGGGGCCACCTCTCTCAAGTCCCTACAGATAACTAGAAGATATCTGAAGAAGCAGCCCACACTCTATATAGAAATATGAGGGTACAGCCACATACCTAAGTATGGTTGGAAGGTGAAATCTTGCCTTACCAAAGAAAACCAGAGCATGGAATCAGGGAATATGGATTGTAGCCCCAATGTTGTCATTAACCAGCTGTGTGACTTGAAGGCAAACCTCTTTTCTACTAGGCCTCAGTTTCCCTCTCTGTAAAATGAGCAGGGGAATGGGTAAACTCTAAATCATCTCTAGCTTCTAGCTCTAGGATCTATAAAATATTTACTGATACTTTGTTCAAGAAACTTGCCCAGAAAAACATTATTGGAATCAAAGGGGGAAAATATCATGCCTGCCCTCAAGGAGCTTACAACCTAGCAGAGGTGCCAAGATTCATAAATGGAGTCCCTGGCTGCCTCTGTACATAGATTTTAAAATCAGCACATTGGGGGGTATAAATGTCAAAAGCTACTCTTGAAAACGTTTTTGAATGACCCATGTTCTTATCTCAAAATAATTTCAAACAGTAATTCTTAGGATCACTAAAGTTGGAGAACTAATGAACTTGGCAAAAAAGGAGGAAACAAAACCAAATTTATATGCAGGTATTCAGGCATTCATTATATTCCATCCACTTTAAATGCAATTTTTTAAATCTCTAGAAGTGAATGGAAAATGGATAGGAAATTCTGAAGGATTTATTTCTGGTTTAATGTTAAGCCTTTATACATGTTTGTCTTAGGGATAAATGAGATAAAATTTTTCTATCTTAAGCAGAGATTAGATCCTAGAGTCAATAATAAATATGATGTATCCAGCACATTGAAGGTACTCAAAAAATATTGGATGGATGGATGGATGGATGGATGGATGGATGGATGGATGGATGGATGG
>JAKSZT010001078.1:4103356-4119551 GCA_026826555.1 Tolypeutes matacus | reverse complement strand
TGGATGGATGGATGGATGGATGGATGGATGGATGGATGGATGGATGGGGAGGATGGAGAGGATGGAGAGTGGTTAGATGGGTGACTGGATCAATGGGTGGGTGAGTGGATGGATAGATAGGTAATTGGATGGACTAATGGATGAGTAGCTGGATGGATGGATGGAGGTGCACAGTGCATGAATCAGAGATGTTAGGGAAGGGTCCCTCTTGACTGAAAGAGATCACTGAAAGCCTATGTGTACCACAGGCATACTGTGATATCTTCTGTGTGGTGGACAATGTCAACATTGAAAAGGCAAACAACTCCCACATCAGCAATGACCACAGCTGGAAAAGGAACAAGGTTTGCCTCATGTATGTAGCCGAAGCTCCAGAACTTACACAAGTTACCTCTCACCACCCTTCCTGGGGAGGCATTCATTCCAGTGGGGGGAAGAGGAAAGCCAGGAGATCTGACCTCCAAAAGGTGCTTAGAGAAGGAGGGTTCATTGCTTTGGAGACACTTTAGTACAGACAGTCCTCCCCAAAATGAATATGGTGCCACTGCCCCACCATGAATAAAGCATGTACTTGGAAGTCCCTCTCCCCAGTAGCATGGAGTGTTACCCTGAACATCCTCTTCTCAGCTTAGTTCAGTGAAATTTGCATTTTGTTCTGAATTATCTGCAACCACCCACCCATCCCAGCCAATGCCGCCTGACCTCTTCCCTTTTATCTCTTCATTTTAGTCCAACAGATGGTGGAAGTGTGAGTAGACAGCCCTCTGCTGGAGATTTTTTTTTTTTCTCATTTAAAAATTTATTGACATATCCTTCATATATAAACAATAAATGTACAGTAAAAGTTGTGAACTTATAAAACAAACAAGCATATCATCTTCTGGATTCACATATATCATCCCATCACCACCTTGTATTGTTATGAATAATTGTTACAAATTATGAAAGAGCATCATCAAAACATATTTACTAACTATAGTTAACATCTTACATTTGGTGTATTTTCTTGCAACCCACCCAAATATTAACATCCTGTATTAGCACTATATACTTGTTATATTTCATGAGAAAATGTTCTCATGTTTGTTCTATTAACCACTGAGATTTTTTTGTTGACAAATATTCAGCCCCATCTCAGGAAAGCTGTTATTTTTCTCCCCACAGGTCTATCCAGTGTTCACAAAAAGAGGGTGTCAGCTGCTCGACTTCTCAGCCATCAAAACCTTCAGAGTCCTAAATCCAGGTAGGAACACCTTGGTTCCCCCAACGTTACCCATCTTTGCTCGCAGATGCCACCTCCTCCTACTGGAGGAAGGTCTTATTAACTCGAAGGACTGGGTTCCTGCCACGCAACCACATGAAATGAATTAGAGACCCCCTGGCTGCTTTGCAGCGTCTGGACATCCCACTTTCCCTTTGTCATTGTCAAGCTCTGACCAGGAGGGATGGAAAAAAGGAGATGGTGATGATCACTGAGGAAAGCATACAGCTGTATAAGTCATTTTTAATAGTTGCCCATACTCATAGAATTACTTATGTTCATTGCGCCATGGAATCTTAGCCCAAAATCACTTCATCCAAGCCTTTCCAAGCATTACAGATCATTTTGTGGAATGCTGAAAAATGCCTCCCAGACTCTGCTTAAATTCCCTTGGGGCTATGGGAGGTTCATTACCTTACAAAACAGCCCACTCTGGGTTTTTTGTTTTTTCTTTTTTTTTTTTTGAAGTCTTAATTGTTAACAATAATCAATATTGAACCAAACCATGTCTCCATAGAACTCCCTTTTGATACCATTTATACTCTCTGCTGACACCCAATTTAATTCTTCCAAATGAGAGACCGGCAGATAGTCAAGGACATTGACTAACCTCCTCCAGGTCCTGACTCCTTCTAATCATTCTTCCTAAGACCTGGTTTCCCAAGCCTTTGGCTTTAGTGAGAGGACACACTCCATCCTGCTGGGAATGTCATTCTGAGACCTGGTCACCATGCAGCGGTGGTTGCATGATTACTGCCCAGTGTGCTGAACCTATTCTTACCTTCCCCATCTGAACAGGGCACAATAATGCCACTGAGATGGCAGATGTTGTCCTAACAGCCATGCAGCTCTGTGCTCTCCCATCAGGCTGATTTCCTTGTTGCTTGTAGATCTCTGAGTCTTTTCAAATTGGTCAAGCCAGGTCTGTCCAACCCTCGACTTGTAGAAGTAAATGTGTTTTCACTAGCAAAGGTCTTTGCATTGATCCATGCGGAATGGACTCTTTTTCACTTTGAGATGCCAGCCTATGCAGATGTTTTAAAATCTTGATTCTTTGTTTGGCATAGTGCAAATAGTGGGTTCTCCTGCTGGCCAGCCCTGGGTTCCCACCCCAGCTCTACACACACCACCTGTGGAGCCTTTGGCAATTCACTCAGATGTCCTGAGCCCCTGTTACCTTCCTATAACCTGGGAATGATGGCATGATCAATCATAATTCCCACAAACAGCCTGGAGATGAAGTAGGTACTATTGGCATCCATATTTTAAATTGAAAAATGACACAGACCTTTCTGAAGGTCACACTGACCTGGTTACCTGCCTCTAAAATCAATGTGCCTAATAGTTATACATATGGCCTCAATAGCTTTGCAAGGCTGCTAAGTATTAAAGATGAGGGACACAGAGCAACTAGCATGTTGTAGGCTCTCCTTACTATTCCTTTATCCATCTCAGCTTTTTGCCCTCTGCAGGTTTAGTATACATGCTTTCTACATGGTAACCTTTGTTAAAAGTGATCAGCAAGATACAGTGCTATGGTCTCATGTTCTCTCCTAACTAGATTTTCAAACACTAAAGAAACAGATTGGGAAATTAATCTCTGAATAATTAGTTAAAGGCAATCATCAGGCCATGAAGATCTCTGACATATAGAGGAAGTCTGTATTTGAAATGTGTATTTTAATTCCCATTCCTGCCCTATGGAAAAGGACAACTTAAGGATCATTGGAAAAAACTAAGAACCTATTGGAGGGGAATGGATGTAGCTCAAGTGGTTGAGTGCCTGCTTCCCATGTACAAGGTCCTGGGTTCAATCCCCAGTACCTCTTTTTAAAAAATCTTTTCAAAATTACTTTCAGCAGCAAATTGTAAAACTAGGTCACAAAAATTACTCCCTAAAACATGGTACATAAGCAGCAAGGAAACTTGCAAATATTTTGATGCTGATTTGGACCAGAATACCAGGATCATCCCTTGCCCAGTTTTTGGCTAACTCTAAACTGAGGGGCAGAGAGATTTACAAGAGAATATTCCAACCAAGATTAAGAACTGGAACATGGTATTAAAATCAGCTATGGATTAGCACCCAAAAAAGTACCAAATGGTACCTGGGTTTTTATTTCTTTTAAAGCATGCTTTGTAGAGCTACCTATTTTCAGACTTAATGGAATTTCCAGTTTTATAAGGTATATTAAAAATTAAAAAAGGAAAAGTAAGTGAAAAAGCTTGACACTGTCCTCTGATTTCCCTGCCAAGGCTGAAGATGGCTGCTTAGTGCAGGAGAGCATGGCCAAGATAGCACAAGTTACCCACCCCAGAAGAGACCCTTAATGGCAAGCAAAGTACTTCAGAGGAAGTAAATAGCCTATGGAGGGTTATCTTGACAAATGGAAGGATAGAAGTGGCCACAGTCAGCATCAAGGCCATGAGAATACATTTTCTAATGAACACAGAACAATTAGCAAACCACACAGAAGCGGGTGTGATGGAGTGCAGATAGAAAACCCTAGAAGTCAGAAGGAGGAGCAGAGTTGCAGAGCTGAGATGAACCTCTAAGGTTCACAGACTGTCACAAGAGAATCAAGGAAGGACCTCTAGGAAGAAGGAGGAGCAGGCACAAAGATGCAGAAGGGGGCTGAGCCCTGGAGTATTTGAGTGAGTGGTGGTACAAGATGGCAGTGAGTTCTCAGTGAGCACAGCCCTTGACTCTCTTTTCCCCTCTGATATGGTGCCTTCTCTCCAGCCTTCCCCATCAAAGGGCATCACCATTTGACCAGATCTCAAGGGTCATCCTTGCCTCCTCCCTTGCCCTCACCCTCTACAGCCCTTCTCTCCATTGGTGCAGTTCTTTGCCTTTAAACTACATCTCAGCAACTTAACTGCTATCATGGAAGCTACTGACTTTTCTGGTCTGGGTGACTAGAAAAGCCACCTTATTTGTTGACTTTTCTACCAAAGATCCATTTTCCATACAGCAACCAATCCTTAACAACATAAACTGAAACCTATCATTCCCCAGTTTACTGCCCTCCAATGGCCCCAAACTCTTTGCCATGACAGATCTGGCTCCTTCCCCACTCTCTGGTCTCCTTCTCCTACTACCCACCCCTGTGTAGATGTGTTGACTGCTCTCCAAACATTCAAGCCCCCTTTCCTTTCCTCTGATGTGCCATGCATATCCCAGCTTTGCACTTGCTGCTCCCTTTGCCTGGAGGACCCTCACCCCAGTTTTTCACATGCCATGCTGCCTCCATCTTGTTGCTCAGGTCTCTGCTCAAACATCAAATCCCTGGAAAGGCCTTCCCTGGCCATTCTAGCTGACTTAGCCCACTGCCCCCAACTTGTCAATGCCCACCCATGCCATCCAACCAATCTGAGAACCCCTGCAGTTATGTCTCAGTGAGAGCAGGGCACTTGCCTGCCTCTACCCATCACTCTCTTGGCAGTGCCGAGTGCCATGCCTGGTGCTTATTGTAAATCTGTTGACTGAATGAACCTGCAAACTCAAGCTGTGACAATATTTTTTTCTTTTCATTGAAGAATGAGCTTTAGCTTTCTTTAATTGAAAGCTGGACATTACAATGCAAACTGTTCTTTCCCCTGTGAACCCATTATTGAACCACTGCCATGTATATGTGTATGTATGAGTGCATGTGTGTGGTATTTCCATAAATGAATGTAAAACACCATGTATAGGGAATACCTTGGGGCAGAAAGGTGGAGAGGGCCTGGATTGCTGCTGCAGTGGCAGGACCGGTTCTTCTTCTGCTCTCAGTACTTCACAACCTGCCCATGTGGGTGCCAGGCTTAAAAAAAAATCTTAGAAAACCCTACACTTAGAAACCCCCAGGGGAACTGAGATTTGAGACAGCTGACCCTCGGGCCAGGGCCACCCAGGAGAATCTCTGTCCTGCAAAGCATCAAGCGCTGGTCAGCAAGGTGCCCAGGGGCTGCGCCACCATTCCATGCTGGGACTCAGTCTCAGCAAGTCATGTGCAGTCAGCAGCTTGGCCACCCCCTTGCTGGCAGCCCTAGACCAGGCAGAGCCTGGGCCCACCTGCTAGCTTCCCTGACAGCTGCATTCCCTGCTCCTTATGTGCCTGACCACCTTCCTCTGCTCTCAAAAGTCCTGGGGGATGGGGCCACCAGCATGAGTGTGCCAGCTCAGAAAGTTCAGCCCACAGAACGGAGGCAACTAGACTTCTGAAAGAAATCGTGATGATCTGAGAGAAAGCGGGAATTGATTTGTGGGCTTTTCAAAGGCTTCCATTGAGAAGCCTGAGGAGGCCTCCAAATTAGAAACCCCACAGCATCCCCTGCTGGCTATCAGCCTCCATGAATTCCCTTCCTGGGAACAACAGGGGATGATGAAGCCTTTGTTCTGAGGGGACCAAAGGAGGGCCGTGAGCTCAGAGACCCAACAATTGAAGAGATCAGGGCCCCAGAGAGGGTACAAGATCTCCCCAGCATGGGAGGTAGGACCCCAGGCCTTAACACAGTCATCCACCATTATGGTTTCTGAGTTTCCCACCATGGTAGGGACAGGATTGCCTTGCTTCAGGAAAATCAATGGCACCCCAAAAATGTGCCACTGCTATTGTTTTTTTCCAAAAGGATGACTATTTGCAGCACAAAAAGACTCTTGGTTGTTCCAAAAAAACTCCTTTGAATAGCGAGTCCCATTGGACTATTCAAGTGTTGAGTTACATACCATGGATAATGTAGAGACTTCAAGTGCCTCTATCAACTGGAAACAATTGGCAGTGAAGAGAAAGCAAATCTCAAATGTGAGGGTGACTCAAAAAGTGCAAATGATTTGGTTTCCCAAAGTCTGATGGATCCCAAAGTTTTCAGGTATCACATAAACTTTGCTATATCTGTACTAAAACTGGAAAAGGGGGGGCTGGAACAATCCTATTATGAGGATTCATTCCTGAATCTGTCTAGGTTTCACAGGGTTTCTGCTCTTAAGATGCAAAAATCAATGCAAAAGGGCATGACTTGGCTATAAATGAATTTCTTTCTGTTTTTTTTTTTTTTTTTTTTTCCTCATAGAACTCTCCATTTTTAAATATTGGTGGATTTGTAAATAACAGGAACCTGAGCTTATGGTCAAGTCTTTTTCTCTTTACCAACATAATATGAGAACCCTTGGTTGCAGAAGGGGATGGGGTTTGGATTTCTTAAGAGAGAGGATTTTCATAGATTGAGGAAATTTCCAGTGGCTCCAATGGGGTAGTGGTGATTGTGAGAACCAGAGAACAGCACAGGGCCTGGTCAAGCAGGTGGTTAGCTCTGAAAACCTGAGGTTTCTTCATTCAACAAATATTTTTTGAGCACCTCCTATGTGCCATATGTTGCTCTAGGCTTTAGGGATAGAGCAGTGGACAAAATAGACAAATTTCCTGCCCTCATAGAGTTTATATTGTCCCTGGATGAGATAAGCCATAAACTATATAAGGACATCAACTATACCCAAATTCAGATGAGGGTAAGTGTGATAGAGAAAAACAAAACAGTCTGAGGCCTGTGCCCTCACTGCTCCAATGTCCAGAGTTTGGGGATATGAGAAAGAACCAATGATGGAGACTGGGCAGGAGGAGAGGCAGGAAATCCTGGGATGCTAGAATCCAAGAGAAGAAAGGGAGAGAGCAGCTATGGCCATGTTGCTTCCAAGATCAAGGTGAACACTGGGAACCAGCCATTGGATTTGCAAGGATTTGCTCATGGGTGATGTTCATCCATGCCATGGTGTGGAATGGTGTGGGCAGGAGCCTGGTTATAGAATGGAAGGGGAAGTGCAGCCAACAAGGGCAGACAAAGGAGCAGAGAGGTGGTGGTAGGTGGTGACCCTTGTCCTGTGGTTGCCCTGCCCTCTCCTACAGCCAATCCACCATCTTCATGTGTCTCCACACCAATGGGAATCAGGAGCTGCAGCACCAGCCAGGGGACCACCTGGGCATCTTCCCCAGCAACCACAAGGTCCTGGTGAATGCCCTGATCAAGTGGCTGGAAGATGCGCCCCCACCCACCAGCTCATGAAAGTGGAGTTGCTGAAAGAGTGGAACACAGCTTTGCATAACTATGGCAGCCTGGGCACCCCTGCTTGGCCTTACCTAGGGGCCCCTCTTTTCTCCAGGGAGCTCCGATGGCAGGATGTATCTGGGGGAGAGGGGACCAGCTCTTCCCAATCCCAGGCCAGGTGGGAGGATTGGGTGTCTATCATTCTGGATAATGCGGTGAAGTACTTTAAAAGTAAAATGGGTCTCAATGCTTCATCACAGTAGGCACAGGTGACCTTGGGGCACTGCAGAGGCCTTGCATGGCAGCCCATGACCCAGTGACCTTTATAAAAGAGTCAGGGCCTAAAGGCAGGGCAGAATGTGGAGAAAGTACACAGTCCAAGACCTACTGAAAATGCTGTAGGAAACACCATTTTGGAGAGACACATTTTCTCTTACCCAGCCCATTTTATCCTCCAGTATTTATCGTGGGTTGAGCTCCTGATGAAGTAGAGGTTTGTGTTTAGGGGTCACGTTGGATGGAAAATACCCAGAGGCAGTACAGGGTAGTAATTAGAATAAGGTCTGGAACGAGACTGCTCAACTTCACACTTAACAAGCTGCATGACCTTGGGCAGATTCCTTAACCTCTCTGTGTTTGCTTCCATTTTTCTTATTTGTAAAATGGAGGTAATAAAAGCACCCACTGCATAGGGTTGTTGTGAGAATTAAATGGCTTAATAATATAAAGTACTGAGAATAGTACTTGGCATATAGAAAATACTAGATAAGTGTTAGACATGTTTGCAATTTTTAAACACCAAATCCCAATTGGAAGAGTGAGATGCTGATACCATGACAGGACAGATGGCATCAAAACAGACTTGTATCTCACACTCACTTGGCAGCCCACTGCACAGAATGCCAGTGGAATGTCTCATGAAATTTTAACATTTTTCTCCTCTTTTCATTTTTATTTTTCAATTTTTGGGTGAATTTGCCTGATTGGTTGTGGCTATGCTACTTGCACAGGATCCCCTAGGACCCTGGGTATAGACATGGGGTATGGAAGGTGGTGAGCTGAGTGGTTGCTTAGCTTGGGGTCAGGCCTGCTCACCCAGCCCTGGCCTCTGCCCCAGGAGCAGGCCTGGCCACCCCTCATGGACCCCAACCCTTGGTGCTCAGACTCCCTCTTCCTCCCACCCCCCATGCCCATGGTACCTCCACAGGAGTCATCAGTAAGTGCACAGATGAGCACTGCCTCCTGCCCTGTGCCATATTCCAGGCCTGCAAGAACTACCTGGGCATCACCACACCACCCACACCCCTGCAGCTGCAGCAGTTTGCTGCCCTGGCCACCAGCGAGGAGAAGCAGCATCTGCTGGTCCTCAGCAAGGTGGGTCCCTGGACCTTGGACAGCCCCAGGATGTACCTTTTGGGCATAGTTTTTGGAGCATTGTACAGTTGGTACAGCAGTTGTACAGCAGGTGGCAGTCTCAATGAAGGGGTGCCATTTTCTAATTTGCAGAAGGTCACCACACTGGCTCATCCATTTTGCCTGGCCCTGTCCAACCCTCTTGTCCTAAGGCTGAAAGAATAAAAGTGACCCCCCCTGAACCTCATCATCTGCCTGCAGTAGAAATTGCTATGCTAACTCTTCTCTCCTCCTTTCTTTGTAATCCTTGGGCATCCATGAGCTGGCCCATACTTAAGTAAAAAGAAACTGTGAGAAACCCACAGCACCCTAGTTTAATGATAAGCCTCTTCCTGTGTAGAGAAGTCGGATAGAGGAGGCCATTGATGGCAGGGTGAGCCAAACACTGCTTTCCAACCTAGCTCAGAGACCAAGGTTTTGCCTGTCCCCAAGCTGCTGCAAAGCCATGATCAGCAAGATTCCTATATGGGATGACCCATACTTCTTCCAGTGGGGGCTCCTTCTAGGAAGTAAGCCCCAAGCTGAGTGAACTTGAACTTTCTTCTGCTCTCTGGAGAGGGGATTGAATGGTGGGCAGCATGAATGAGGCTAAAGCAGTGAGTGCATCTTATTTAGAAATATGAAAATAAACCCCAGAAGAAATGTTTAAAGAGGTGTAAGCCGTTAACTCTGGGGAGTCGGAAACAGATGGGAAAAATGGAATGGAAGACCATTATTTTTCATCATAGACCTTACCGAATTTTTTACTTTTTAAACTATATAGATATACAACCTTGATTTAAATGTTTAAATTAATGGGGAGGGGGCAATTTGAAGAAGGACCAGATTGCACTGGATTACTTAAAGTAGAATTTAATGTAACTGTGTGTTAGTCTGGCTCCTAGGAAAAGCAGACCCCAAGGTGGAATTTAATGAGCATGGATTTTTATTAGGGGAAACACCTGTGTGAGAAAAAAATGAGGGCACCAGAGAAGGTTGGGAGAACCATCGGCCCATAAAACAAGTCTAACCCTAAGTGAAGAAGATGGAAGAAAGGGAGAGTGGAAGCATGCTAGACTGCAGGGCAGTTTAAGGAAGGACTGACTAGGTTCTTAGGGTAGCCTCAAGGCATCAGAGGATCCCCCTATCTCCCTGGAATGGGCCCAGTATCCTCACCATGCTCAGCCATTGGCTGGGAGCAGCTGTGGGAAGCCAGTCCTGACCCCAAGAGAATCTGAATGTCCATTTTAGGGTGCAACTCCTAGGGCTCTCAGCCAGGGCTATTCCCTGCTGCTGGATGCCTGTGAGACTAATCTCACAGATACCATGGTAATCTCAGCCAAGCAAGGATGGTCTTTAGCAACATGGGGGACAGCTTTGTTACACAGTGCACTGGTAATAGCCTCTTTCTGTAGCCTCAGGACCTGAGCCTCCTATGGCAGCTTCAGGGATGAAGGAAAAATACTTGCAGGAGCCCCAGGGAGTTGCTCTGTTCCCTGGTAACACCTGGGCTTTGGTGTTAACATGCCCCCAAACATGACCCTCCACATGCCCTAACATTTTCCTTGAGGGCTGTCAGTTAAAGTCTTGAATAGGAGCTGTGGTCTCTGTGGATGCAGCTCCAGCCTTAGCAGCCAACAAATTGCAGGCCTGCCTTCTGTGCCTGCCATGGCATCTGGGCCCAGCATCTCATGACTCCCTGCCACAATGCCTCTCTCCTGACCTTAGCAAATAGCAGGAGAGGGTGATGGTCAGGAGCAGACTCTGGGCCCAGACTTCCTGGAACAGGGATCAGCAAAACTTCTGTAATGGGCCAGAGAGAAAACATTTTAGGCTTGTGGCTGCTTGAGGTCTGTCAAAATTATTCAAGTCTGCCATTGCAGTAAACCAGCACAGAAAATACATGAACAAATGGGCATGCCTGTGTTCCAATCAAGCTTTATTTATGAACACTGAAATTTGAATTTCATATAATCTTCATGTGTCATGAAATATTCTTTTGTTTTTTCCCCAACCATTTAAAAATGTACAAGCAACTATCAGCTCATAGGCCATACAAAAACAGGTGGCAGACTGAGTTTCACTTGCAGATGGAAATTTGCCACCCTCTGGCTTAGATTCAAAACCCAGCATCAAGCCTTAAACCTTATCAAGGTGGTGGAGTGAGATGCTTTAGGGCTCCATCCCTTCACAGAAGCTTTGAGCAACTGGCAAAAACTAGCAGAAACCTCTTTCTCAGAGCTCCAGGAAACAGTTAAAGGATGAAGTAACAGGTCAAGCGCCAAACCAACAAAAAGCTTCTTAAAAGCCATAGGCTCTCCTGGTACCTTGGTTTGCCCCTTCCCCACCCCATCATCAGCTCAGTGCACAGCTGGCCTGCTCTTCCCAGTGCAGATCCCTGGTCCCAATTCCAGAGGGAGCAGAGTAACCCTTGAGCACATAAAGGGAACACATATGTCTGGCCCAATCTGTCTGGTGTGGCCTGAGGGATTCACCATCCCAGAACTTGCCCTGCATGTAGAAGACAGCTCACATTCTCTCCAACAGAGCACTGAAAGGATCAGAATGACTCCTATACTTTGGCCTGGTGCTATTCTCTAAACTAATTATATGGAGATGATCTCTGAAGGAGAACACTCCAGCACAAGTCAATTCACAAAGATTGGGGCATGTATTTTCTGTTTTACTTCTTTTCTTTTTTTTTTAGCTCCTGGCATACAAGGAAAATTCAGTCACAACACTAATTGGATACAAGTTTAATGAACAGATGCCTTAGAGTATATATTTCAGTGATAACATTAAAATATCAGAATGTCTAGGTTTCAACAAAAGTTTACAAAACATACAAAGAAACAGGATTTGATGGCTCAGGCAAAGGAGAAAATTAAAGCATTAGAAACCATCAACAAGGAGGATCAGACCTGAGACATACCAGGAAAAGGCTTTTAATACATGGTCCTAAATATGCTCAAAGATCTACAGGAAAACATGGACAAAGGACAAATAACTAAAGGAAATTAGAAAAATGATAGATGAAGGGAAGCGGATGTGGCTCAAGTGATTGGGCTCCTGTCTACCATATGGGAGGGCCTGGGTTCAATTCCCAAGGCCTCCTGGTCAAGGCAGGCTAGCCTGTGCCACAAACTGGTGGCCTGCACCCCAGAGAGTTGGCACAGCAAGATGACACAACAAAGGGAGATGCAGAGGAGAGACTCAAGATACAAGCAGACCAGGGAGATGAGGTGGCTCAAGCAATTGAGTGCTTCTCTCCCACACCAGAGGTCCTGGGATTGGCTCCCTGTGCCTCTTAAAGAAGAAAGCAGACATGGAAAGGACACACCGTGAATGGACACAGACAGCAGAGAGCAAACACACACACACACACACACATCAAGGGAGCAAGGGAGGGAGAGAGAAAAAAATGATAAATGAACACAAAGAGAATATCAACAATTATGAAATTATGGAAGGAACCAAACAGAGCTAAAGACAATAGTAACAAATTTAAAATTCTCTCAAGGGGTTCAACAGCAGATTGGACCTAGGAGGAGAAAGAATCAGTGATAGTTTAAATCATTCAGTCTAAGAAGCAAAAAGAAGAAACAATGAAGAAAGGTGACTAGAGACTGAGGAACCTGTGGATACCTTCAGGCATACCAATATATGCATTGTAGGAATCCAGAAAGAGAAGGAAGGAAGGAAAGGAGGGAGGGAGAGAATATTTAAGCTAAGAATGGCTGAAAACTTCCCAAATTTAATGAAAAACATGACTATACACATCCAAGATGCTCAACAAACTCCAAACAAGATAAACCCAAATAGACCCACACCGCAGCATATTATAATCAAACCATCAGATGCCAAAGATAAAGAGAGAATTCTGAAAGCCATAAGATAGAACCAACATGTCACATACAAGGGAGCCTCGATAAAATTAAATGCTGATTTCTCATTGGAAACTATGGAGGCAGGAAGGCAGTAGGAGGACATATTTAAAGTACTGAAAAAGAAAATTGCCAACCAAAAATTCTGTATCTGTCAAAACTGTATTTCAAAAATGAAGGATGAATTAAGACATTCCAAGATAAACAAAAGATGAGGGACTTCATTACCACAAAACCAGCCCTACAAAGAATGCAGAATGCTAAAGTAAGTTCTACAAGTTGAAAGGAAAAGACAATAGACAATAGATCAAAGCATCATGAAGAAATAAAGATCTCCATTAAAATAATGACATGAGAAATATAAATTCCAGTACTATTGTAATTTTTATTTGTAACTGCACTTTGTACTTCCTATAGGATCTAAAAGGCAAATGCATACAATGTAATGATACCTCAGTGGTTTTGGACTCATAATGTATAAACATGTAATTTGTGACAAAAACCACATAAAGGTAGGGAGATGGAGAGGTATAGGAATATAGTTTGTATATACCATTGAAAGTTGCCTAATGTAATTGGTATCAAAGCAAACAAGAGTATGATGGATTTAGGATGTTAAATTTAAACCTCATAGTAACTACAAAGAAAATAGAGATTTTGCAAACTCATAGACAGAAATTTGAGTACAGGTTTCTATGGTCAGTGGGCAGGTGAACGTGGAGTTAATGCATAATGGAGGTAGGGTTTCTAATTGGGGAGAAGGGACAGTTTTGATAATGGAAGTTGGTGAGGGTACTGCAATATTGTGAATGTGATTAATCCCATTGAATGGTATGCTTGGGAATGGTTGAAATGGGATGGGTTATGTTGGATATGTGTTCCCACAATTAAAAAAAAAAAAAAAAGGAAGAAAGAGCAACTAAAGAGACAATAATAATTAAATACAATGTATGATCCTGGATGGGATCTTGCAAGGGAAGAGAAAAGGCTCAAAGGGACATTATTCAGACATATGAAAAAATTGGAATATAGACTATAAGATTTATATCAATGTTAAGTTGCTTGACCTTGATAACTGCCCTTAAGATGGTTACAAAAGTGAAGATTCTTGTTCTTAGGAAATGTACATGGCAGTATTAAGTGTTCAAGGGTCTACTGTACACAGCCTACACTCAAGTGTTCAGAAAACGGATGGATGGATGGATGGATGGATGGATGGATGGATGGATGGATGGATGGATGGACGGACGGACAGAAAGATCGATCAAATGTGCCCCAAAGGTTAAAATTGGTGGATCTAGGTATCTAGGGGCATAGGAATATGTGGGAGTTCTCTGTATGGGAATTGTATTTTTTTTGTAACTGTCTTGTAAGTCTGAACACATTTCAAAATAAAAAGGTTTTTTAAAAAACAGCATCACCACTTAGTAGCCCTAAGGAATATAATATTTTAACAATAATTCCTACTCATAAAGTCCTTGGGAGAATTAAAACCTGGCACAGAATAATTGATATCTAAGTGTTAATTATGATGATTTTTGTTTGCTTCTTCCCCTGGACCTCCTCTAGCCCCACCTGGCAAAAAGTATCTGGAGATGGCTTCCAGCCCCCAGCCCCTGTCCCTCTCCTTAGCACAGAGCTTGCAGGAGTATGAGGAGTAGAAATGGGGCAAGAACTCCACCATCATGGAGGTGCTGAAGGACTTCCCATCCATCCAGATGCCCTCCACCCTGCTGCTGACCCAGTTGTCCCTGCTGCAGCCTCGCTACTATTCCATCAGCTCATCCCCAGACATGTACCCTGACAAGGTGCACCTCATCATGGCTGTTGTCTCCTACAACACCGAAGGTGGGCAGAAGCACAGGGAGAAACTCCACATCTGCATTTTCCCCCAAGAGGCTCCCTTGGATTTTCCTGAACTACTTTCCCCATGTCAAATCCCAACCCCTTGGAGGGAATTCACACCCAAGACCAGCAGAGCTTGCAAACATCTCCTTAGGCAGAGCTAATCCCTGCAGAATTAGGAAGGAGAGACTATTTGGATGTCAGCTGTTCCCAATGCTTGAGACTCTATTTGAATGTCAACTCCCAATGACTGAGGGTCCCTTTTACTCCCTCCACCCCACTGTGCCCCTGAGAAAGAAAGGAGAACATGCCATCCCCTCCCCATTCCTTAGGGGAGCTCTCTGCTACAGGAGGTGTGGCTGGTTGTGTGTCAGTCAGATAACCCAACCTCTGTTCTCATATTTTCCTTCCTTGATAAAGCTATTAAAATGCACCATGCCTAAGAGAGCTCTGAGACTGGGGTCCAAGCAAGACACTGGGAGCATGTGGACTGAGACTTTCTCCTGGGGCAGGGCCCTGGGCAGTTTCACATCCACAAGCTCAGGGCAGCAAAACCACATTCCTCTTCCCTTTCAGAGGAAGGCTTGTAGACAATGAATTCCAGTGCAGAAGCTAGATAGGCCTTGGGCTTGTGAGCTCTCTGTGTTGGAGGCAGGGATGTTTACAAGGGGAAGCTCAGGGCAGTAACTGAGCCAGCCCACCTTACTTATTTTGCTAGATGGAGAAGGATTACTTCACCACGGCATGTGCTCCTTCTGGCTCAACCCAATACAGGCTGACGACGTGGCCCCCTGTTTTGTGAGAGGGCAAGTGACAAAGAGAAATATGCAGCCATCCCAAATCCATACTGACATCCTGAGTCAGGGTGGGTGGGCTAGCCCAAAGAGTAGGTTCTGTGTTCTAGAGGGAAGTCTGGATTGGACAGGACAGGAAGCTGGCATCCTGCATCCCTCCAAGTTGTTAAGGAAATGGGATCATGGGATATAGCAACATAGCAAGCTAAGCAATTCTCTAGTCAGACACAATTCAATGCACCAAGTACTTCTCAGATGCATATATGCTGGTGCTGGGGCTACAGTGGAGAATCAGGCAAAGCAGTCTCAGCCTTCATGCATATAGAGACTGGTAGAAATACCATCTAACTTCTACTGACCACACCAGCTGTCTCTAGTTTCTTAGAGATGGGGAAGAGCCGATCACTCCATCAATGTGAGGTCCCACCTAACTCAGTTTTAATGGGGATACCTAAGCTTAGGTCCACAAGTGGTATATGTGCTTTGTCAACCAAGAGCCTGTCTCCAAACAGTGGACTTGACCAAACATTTTTGTCATCAGCTGAGGGCAGAATGGTCAAGGGACAGACCACATACCATCAGCATCAGAATCACCTGGGGTCCTTCAAAATTAAGGTCCTGAACCCAGACTTACTGCATTGCCCCCCTCCCCCATGTGACTCTTTTGCATATTGACTCCTGATTTAGGGAGATCTCCTGTAGAGTTAAATCAGTGGTTCTCAGTCAGAAGTGGTTTGACATTTCATGATGTCTGGAGACATTTTGGGTTGTTACAACCAGATTGCCCCTTTGTGAAGCTGATGGCAGCAGCAGCAGGTTGATATCCAACACAAAGGTGGGTTATCGTCTGGCAGCTCCTGGACCCAGGAGGCCCATCTGGGTCTTGGCAGCCCTATAGAATGATGGTGCTCTCCATCCATGGCTTCACTATCCTGGGAGGAGGGTGCAGTACTGGCCTCACCCTTAGGTGAAGTTCATGATATAATTCAAAGGAC